>CAWUFW010017384.1:0-264417 GCA_963921515.1 Calotriton arnoldi
GCTTCCGCCCGACATCGTAATGGGCCCCTTAGTGTTTATTTTTATTTATTTGTAATTAAATAGATATACTTACTCTTTTTAGTTGTTGCAGTGTCCTTGGTAGATGTTGTGGTTTTGTCAATTTTTGTAGAAGCTGTTAAAAAAAACATTTGTTCACTATGTTTGCTATTTTATTAAGTTTAGTACTTTTATATAATTTACATTAATTATTGGTGAAGTCATATACTTACTTTGTGTTATATTTTATTGTTGTTGTGTACGTAAATCTTTGTGTTGAATTTTCTAGATGCAATTTTAGTGAGGTTGAATCTGTTATATGTATAGGAAAATATGTTATAATATTTTACAAGCTTTTTTCATTTATTTAGTTACAAAGTTTTGTGCTTACCTTTATTGCGGGATGTTTGGAATAGTTTTTGGTGTCGTTGATTTTCATTTTGTCTTCTCTCTCTCAAAGGTTCACTTTTCCTCTATGGTCGTCCGTTATACGGTAAATTTCATAATAATGATTTGATTGTTTTTATAGTGTTGGCTTAATTAGTTAGAGTTTTCTATTGGTTTGTGTTTGTGTGTTTTAAATTTATTGGTTGAGATAGCTTTTTCGAATGTTTTAGTTGTTACCTTGTGATTTATTTAATGTTTAATATGTTTATTTATTGCTTGTATTTATTCTGTTTATTAATGTTATGTAATTTATATGTAGATAAATGTTTTTTTTTATATATTATGTATATTTATGTTTGTTTATTTTCGTTATTTTTGATATATTTTTATGTTCTATTGTTTGGTTATTAATTTGCTTTTGTATTTTTAATTTATGTGTTTAAATTAATGTGATTAATTCATAATTATTATTTTTTTTAAATATTTGGTATATGGTATTTTATTGTATTATAGTAAATAGTATTTTTTTATGTTTAAATGTTATTTTCGATATAGTTTATATGTATTGCATCGATGTTTGTGTTGTCGATATTGTTTGTATCGATGTTTTTGATGTGTTTCATTTTATTTTAATGTTATCAATATTTTTTTGTTCTATATTTTTGTCGTCGATATTTTTGTCATCCAGATTTATTTAAACGATTTTTTTTAATCGATGTTAGTGTCCTTTCTATTTTTTGTATTGTGTGTCGATATTTTTGTTTACGATATTATTGACTCGATAATTCTGTAGATCGATGTTATGACAGTCGATGTTGTATCAGTGATCCCCCCAAGGACCCTCTGGAGCAAAGAGGATGTCATCCCTCAACCAGAAGTGTGCCAGGAGGTGTGTTTGCAGAGTGATGGCGAAGGGGGCGTACATTACTTTTAAGGGAGGGGCTGAGTAGCCCCCCTCCTGGGCTGATTTCAGCCCTCAGGACCCCATACCCTGGGGCCCAGCCACTAGTGTTCATTTAGTCCCTGGGAGGTGGTGGTCCCCAGAGCTGCAGGGGGCCGCATAGCCGCCTGCATTTCTCCTACTTTGCCCCAGGTAGATGGCAGTCCCTGGGGCTGTTGGGGGGCTGTGCAGGCCCCCCCACATTCAATCATTATTTGCCCTGGGGAAGTGGTAGTCCCCAGTGCACGGGGGTTGCCTAGGGTAACCCTTGTATAATTTAATGAAAATACCACAGGGAGGTGGCGGTTCCCAGCTCTTTAAGGCTCCAAGAAGGAAGGCCAGTGCGCCCCCCTCCTATATATTTGTACACATGCCCCCGGGACCTGGCACACCCGGGAGCCAATTAGAAATTAAGGGTGGGAGCTGCGTTTCATTTAAAAAAAAAAAAAAAATTCAGCGGGAGTCGCGCTATATATCTATATATCCAACTGGTGGTAATAATGGAGGTAGTTTCCATAGGTAAAGCGGTTCTTGACTTGCCTATATCTTTGGCACCGTTTGATGAATTGCCACAAAATATTTCCAAAAAGGTGTCAAGTTGAGTCTTGTTGTGCATGGAAAGTTTTGGGGTGATCAGTCAAGGGAAGGCCGAGAAAAATGGAGGGGGTCAAAAAAATTGTGTTTCACATGTTAATTCCCATAGGGATTGTGAACATGACTCAGCTCGAACTGCTGGACAGAATTACACAAGATTTGGCTGAAAGGTAGCTTTTGGTCCAGAAAGCACGCTTTTTATTGTAAATCCGCTCAGCAGTTTTAGATTGATTTAAAGAAAACCACAAATTTTAATTCATAGGAATGCGGATCCTCCAAGGATCCAACGTTCCCTGTGCTGAAATCTTATTGGCTGCCAACATTTCAACCAGGAAGTGTTCCCAGTCATCAAACACCTTTAAAAAAAAGGGGCAGGGTAGGAGTCCCATGAACCCTTAGCCCTGGTCCTGGGGTCCCCCTGGGGTGCTGATAGGGCTAAAAAGCTTTTTATTTATTTTAGCCATGAAATCGTGACAGAGTCACAAATCTGAGGCAAAAAAAAAAGCATGGGCTTCCGCTCTTGAAGATTTATCCCTGGGTGGGCCAGGTCCTGGGGGCTTATTTTTTTTTTAAATAAGGAGAGGGGGCACACAAGGCTTCCCTCCCCATGTCCAATCTTGTCCCCAGGGATCGCCACCTCCCTGGGACTGGCCTAGTCTTTGAGAAAATGAAGGAGGACCGTGTGGCCCTCCTCCTGAGACTCTAAGAGCCCCAGGGACCACCACTACCCCGGGGCTTTAAGAAAAAAGGAGAGGGGCCTTGTGGACCCCTCCATTGCCCAAAAGGGCCCCAGGGACAATGACCTCCCTGGGGCTATGTATACAATAAAGGGAGGGGGCCATGCAGCACCTCTCCCGGGCCATTTATAGCCCTGGCAACCACCACCTCCCCAAGGCTGGCCTGTGCAATGTAAAGGAGGCAATTATGTCCCAGAAGACTCAATCTGAAATCCTTAATGGTGGTGACTGCATCGTTGATCTATTGGAGCACAATCTGATCTGGGGTGAGTGTGATGATGGTTTCATTCTTGTCGTCCCCTGGTCTAAGCTGTGTTCATGATTCTCCCTTTTAATCACCCTGAGAATGCAAATGCCCAAAATCACCTCCAAACTATGTGCATTTGGCCATGCCCCATTTACCTTAGTAGCATGCAAAGGTCTTCCCGCCTTTTCCCAAGTTGATGGACAGCTTAACAAAAGGACCTGGAGAAAGTTTCAAGACAATTTTGGTGATGCGTTAATGATGCAGACAAATACGAGGACATCTCCACCAAACAAAGAAGCACTTAATTCATTTAATTAAGGGGAAGTACCCATGTTTGGTGGATATTCACCTCTTTGTAGTCTTGTTGTTTTCTCTTGACGAGGATTCATGTTATCACAGATTTGTGGATAAAGACGCTCGAGGAACAATCACATTGCCGAAATTACATGCGCACCTCATGGTCCTTTAAGCAGCTGTAGTGTAGAATATGCATGAGACATTTACCCAATGAGGTAGTGCTTATAACCAGTTGGAAGTACTTCAGTTGGGAAGACATGAATAAAATGAAGGTCAAGTCTGGCTCTGGTGCTGATTTCCCACAAAATTAAACCTCAACGCGAAGCACTTACAAATATAAACATATCAGATGCTCCAGTTAAAGATCCTATCTTCTAGGGCTTGGTGAAGGCAAAGCAAGTGTGTTTCCTCTCGTACTCCATGTTGAAAAACAAAGATCCTCAATGGAGGTGAATTCATTGTTGATCTATTGGCGCACAATGTAATGTGTTGTGACTGTGATGAGTGGTTTCTTTCTTGTTGTCTTGTGGTGAAAGCAGACTACATGGTTCTCTCTTTTAGATACCCCAAGTATGCAAATGCCTCAAATCTATAGCACCATTAACACACCTACTTACAGACATACACAGGCACTCACACACCCACTCACAGACCCACATAGGCACTAACACACCCACTCAGACACTCACACAGGGACTCACAAACTCACTCAAAGACCCACAACGGCACTCACAGACACACTCACAGACACGCACAGGCACTAATATACCCACTCACATACTCACACAGGTACTCACACACCCACTCACAGGCCCTCTCAGACACTGATGTAACCACTCACGGACCCACTCAGATACTTACACACTCACTTATAGAGCTAATGAGAGACTCAAAGACCTACTCAGACACTCTTGTACCCACTCACAGACCCACTTATACACTCATGCACCCACTTACAGAACCACTCAAACACTTACACACCAACTCATAGAGCTACTGAGAAACTCATATATCTACTCACTGACCAACTCACACACCACTCAGATACTGTCATACCTACTGACTGACCTACTCAGACAATCAGACCCACTGAGACCCTTACACACCCACTCACAGACCCACCCAGATACCCATGAACCCACTGACAGACCCACTCAGACACTATCATACCCACTCACAAGCCCACTTTAACATAGACATACCCAGTCACAGACCTGCTCAGACATTTGTATACTCACTTGCACCCACTCACACACGGATGCACTCACTCCCAAGTCCACTCAGACACTCTCACACCAACTGACAGATCCACACAGGCACTTACACATCTACTCACAGACCCACGGAGACCCTTGCGCACCCACTCACAGACTTACCCAGATACTCATGCACCAACTCACAGACATACTCAGACACTCTCATACCCACTCACAGACCTACTGAAACACACACACACTGTCACAAACCTACTCAGACTCTCATGCACCAACTCACACACCCACTCAGACACTGATGCACCCACTCTCAAGCCCACTGAGACACTCTCACATTCATTGAACGATCTGCCCAGACACTCACATACCCACCCACTCTCAGACCCACTGAGACACTCTCCTACCCACTGATATACCCACACAGACACTCACACACCCAGTCACAGACCCACATGGACACTCTCATACCAACTCACAGACCCACTCAGACTCTCTCACACCAACTCACATACTCACTCAGATACTCTCGCACCCACTCAGAGACCCACTTAGAAACTCACACACCCACTCACAGACCCACTGAGACAGTATTACACCCACTTACTGACCCACTCAGATACTCAGACACCCACTCACAGACCTACTCAGACACTTAGGCACCCACTCACAGACCCACTTAGACACTCACACACCCACTCAGACACACTCATACACTCAAATACCCAATCATAGACTCATCTATAAACTCATGCACCCACTTAAAGACCCACTCAGACACTCATGCACCCACTCACAGACCCACTCAGAGACGCACATGCCCACTCACAGACCCACTTACACACCCACTCAAAGACTCACTCAGACACTTAAATACCCACTCACAGACCCTCTCAGACACTTAGGTATGCCTTGCAGAGCTAATGAGAGACTCATGTACCTACTCACAGACCCACTCAGATACTCACATACCCTCTCACAGACCCACTCACACACCCACTGACAGACCCATTCAGACACTCTCAAACCCACTCACAGAGCCACTTAGGTGCTCACATACCCACTCAGAAACGTATTACACACCCACTGACAAACCTACTCAGACAATCATATACCCATACACAGGCCCACACAGCTACTCAGATACCCACTCACAGGCCCACATACTTTAAAAAACACTTAGAGACCCTTACAGGCACCCACTCACATACCCACACAAACACTCACATACCCACTCACAGAACCACACAGGCACTTACACACCCACACAGACACTCATAAACCCACTCACAGACCATACTGTGATTCACACACCTAATCACAGACCCATACAGCCACTCACAGACCCACACAGACAATCACACACACACACTCACACAATCATATAGCTACTCACACCCATTCTATGACACATATTCCCACTCACACATCCAATCTATAAGGTTACAGGTTACAGCTACAAAAATAAAATGTTTAAAACACCTTAGAAATTCACTAAAAAAGCAAAGGATTCAGGGATGTTATAGTTAGGTATTAACATTTGAAAAAAACAAAGGTTACAGGGACGGTATGATTAGGTAATAGAATTTAAAAAACCCTTAAAAATTCACTGGAAAAAACAAAGATTACATGGATGTTATAGTTAGGCTCAGATTTCACTCATACAAAACCATAGAAATTCAGCAGTTATAGTTAACTGAGCTAACTATAACTTGCCCCCCTGTGACATCACTGGTGACATCTCAAATGACATTACTGATAAATGTTTCTATGTATCTAATTGGTCTGACTATCTCTATCTAAATTTCCAGTATGGGACCTTGATTTCCTAGGTGCATTGGCCAGGCTTTCCTCAGAGCAAACACAAGGAGATGATGGACGGAGCAATGAAACTTTTCATACACTCACACCCAGTCACAGATCTGGTTTGAATCCATCATCATTCTTTATCTTAAGCTCACTTCGCAACCCCTGTTCAGACCCAGTTATATGCAAATCAGTCTTGACCCTGTACCTCATGGGAACAGTTCAGCCCAAACTGCCAAGCCAGGTTTTCCCTGGACCAGAAACAAGCATCCTGGGACAGGTTTCGGGGTAACACCCCTCATCAGCCAGGCTAGCTTGAATCCAGTGGCAGAGTGAGCAAGGGACCCACACCTGGGCATACCCGGCCAATTTAGGGCAAACAAAGGAAACACAAGGAGATGATGGCTGGAGTGCTGAAAATTTTCATACACTTACCCCCAGTCACAGATCTGAGTTGAATCATCATTCTTAAGCTCACTTCCCCACCCCAGTTCAGACCCAGTCTTGACCCTGTGCCTCATGGGAAAAAATGCATAGGCTATTTTAAAAATTATCCTATAAAATTGTCTCATGCTACTATCGGGTCACCTGCATAGTTTTGGGAAAAGGAGAAAAACTGGCTCCCTGCCCTGAAGAAAAGGAGCTACTAACACGTGTACAGTTTCCAGTCAAAACTAAAATCCCCTGGCCTCAAGAAAATGAGCTGCTATCATTTGCACAGGTTCCAGTCTGCACTAAAATCAGCCGGAGTATAGTAGCATGCTACACAAATGGAAGTTAAGTAAGCTCCTTTATTATGTGACCAAGTGCTCCGCATCTTCTAAGCAACTGATTTCGCCAACTGTCAATTCTCACATTCTAACTTCAACCTTTCGCATTCTACTGATGTCATTTCTTCCATACTACTAACAGCAGAGGGTTTTGGCCCTTAATCAGTAAGGCTGAGCCCAATAATCAAAAATAACCACAAAATGCCAATACTGATATTCTTCTAATTACTTATTTATAAAGGTAACACAAGGAATAATTCAATGTGACCCAAGAGAAATTCTTTTTTTTGGACAATTTCTTTTTCTTTTTAGAAATTGTTTTCTTATTCACATCTCATAAAAAACTTTTTTAGATTTTTACAAACATCACATTATTTACAATCCACACCCACCATTTATAAACATCTATTTTTCTAATCGCAAATATAAACACCACATTCTCAATAACTAAGACAAAACATAAAACATGTAACAATTAATGACAATTTTTTCACAGACACAAAACATAAAACAATTTTACAAACAAAAAACAGAAACACTTAGGGGCCGATTCCGATTCGAGCCGGAAAACTCTCCGACCGAGCCGGACCCGGAGAGATTTCCGACCGAATCGGACTCTGGCAGTCCGACCGAACGAGTACGATGCGCACGCATGCTATCGGACTCGATTCGGTCAGACTCCCATTGAAGTCAATGGGAGCAGGTCGTACAACGCGTACGCGGGCTCCCATTGACTCAATGGGTGCGAGGCGAACGAGGGCGCCCCCTACAGCAGGTTCGCGTCGATGTGGTTCGCACCGCACACGCACAGGTAGGGGGGACGTGTGCGACTCGCGTGGCTACGCGTACAGGGGGGTCCGACACGGACCCCCAAAGTCAGGCTCTGACAGCTGTTTCGAGCTGGACGGTGCGGGTCGGTCGGACTGCTCAAGGCGCGCATCGTACTTGCCCGGCCGGGGAACGTCTCCATCGCGCGGTGCGAGTCGAGTCCGAGCGAGTCGGTCGGTGTGGTTCGGACCCGTGAACGAGTCGGTCGGTGATTTCGCGTGCGCTCGCATCGTACTCGCTCGGCCGGACGCGCGTTCGAATCGGTCGGAAAAGAGGGCTCCGAATCGGATCCGGTTAAGCCGAATCCGATTCGGTGCGCTACCGGCCGAGATCGGAATCGGCCCCTTAATTGTGACAACAAAACAACACAACCTTTTTTGTTGAATTATTAAGCCTTAAATTTAGGCCAATAAACCAAACGGTACACTATTTACAACAGACTCCCTTCGGTCCAAGCATGACAAACACAACTTCATAACCTCTTAAAGAATTCTATGCTTGAGCATAACAAGGGGTTTCTTTTTCCTTTACACAGCACTCGTTTGGATAATAAGTGGTTGACGCGTTTCAAACCCAGATGGCAATTCATGGGGTTCTCATCAGGACCAGTGACTCTTTGCGAGATCAGCCGATCTCCTGTGTTCCACTCGAATCACGCACTCTATCAACAAAGTTCTGTCTCATGCAGTACTTTTGCTTAACGGACCCCTTCAATTCGGTCTTTAGATGTATCTCTTCAATCCTTTATTCTTTTCTTGTACAACGCCGTATCAACTCATCACCACATCTTAAGGCTATTTCAAAGAACGGGACGGCGTTCTCTTCGGCGACCAAAGGCCAAAGACACTTGTATCACCCAACAGAATTGTTTTTAATGCTAACTGAACGGCATCCTTGATAACTCTATTAAAGCAATCTACCATTCCATTACCACATGGATTGTAAAGGGATGTTGTTCTGTGGCAGACCCCACATTTAAAAAAATATTGCTTATCTTTCTCTGCGACAAATTTTACACCATTACCACTCTTTAAAATGCTGCGTATACCTTAATTCTGGAAAACCTCATCTATGAACTATAGTATTGTATCCAATTAACAATTTTGATGTAAGGCCACAGGAAAAATACATCCATCAATACTACAATATATTTTTGAGTATTCCCAGTTGGCCCCACAATGACAACTGCCACTTTTTTCCAAGGAGCTTTCGAGCACTCAAATGTATTGCTCATAGGATGTCTCAATGTCTTTAAGGATTTATCAGCTGACATGCAAACATGGCATTCTCTGACTTTCCCTTTCTACCTCCTTATCAATACCTAGCCACCAACATACATTTTTAATTGTGGATTTAGTTTTTTTTTGTTTTTTTAATTCTTTATTATTAACAATAGTGAATCGACAATACAGATTACAGCAAAGAGGAGTGATGCAGTATTACATTGGTAATCACAGTTTTAACAGTTCATGAGCAACAGTTTGTGAGTTGGTGCAGCATTAATGGTGAAGAAGGATCGTCAGGAAGGGGAACACTCGGGGGGTACAAATACTTCCTCGATAAACATTCCAATCATTCCAAATGAAGGACCATTCTTTGGGGCATCCCCATGCCACATACACTGTTTTTTCCCTGAACATGCACCAATCCATGTCTGCCTTCCAGGCCACTATTTTGGGTGGGTGTGGGGCTCCCCATAGTTGTGCGATGTTTCTCTTTGCTATCATTAGGCCTAGTGTAACCCAGAGTTTACGTGTATTGTTCAGCTCTGTAGGCTCCCATATATTCAGTAGGCATCTCTTCGCTTCAGGGTGAAGAGTGAGTGCGAGTACTTCACTCAGGATGTTATGTATTTTGTGCCAGTACTGCTGAATGTGTTCACATTCCCATATTATATGCATAAAGGTGCCCTCCCGGCCACACTGCCTTCTGCAATCCCCCCTCTCCATTTTTCCCATTCGCACCAGACAGGGCCCTGTGACGTAAACCCTATGCAGAATTTTTAGTTGGACTAGTCGTAACCTTGCCGAGATTGCTACTTCTTCTGGGGAGGCTACCGCCTCCTGCCACTCCTCATCATCTAGCTCTAGACCATCTCTCTCCCACTTTTCTCTCGTGTGTTGGAGGGGGTATGCAGTGTTATTGATCAATTTCTTATACGTTAACGATATAGCCTTCGTTGGTAAGTAACCATCGAGCAGCCTATCTTCGAGGGGCGATGAGTCTGGAGGGGAGGAACCCTTCTGCAGATGTGCCTGTAGTGCGTGGCGCACCTGCAGGTATCGGAAGTATTCTGATTGAGCTAGTTCATGTTCCTGTTGGAGGGAATCAAACGTTTTAACGTCGCCCTTCAACCATAGGTCCCCTATTTTTGAGATCCCGATGAGGTCCCATCTATCGAACCCTTTTGACATCCACAGGTTGCCTAGTTTCTCGGTGTCCCATAGGGGAGTTGCTAATGTTAGTCTCTGTTCCCACCCCAGGCTTCTGGTCGCTGCATGCCAGATTTGTACTGAATGTTTAGTTGGCCCTGTCAGGGGAAATCGCTGGGGTTTAGCATATAGCACCCTGTTGTAGTTCCCTCCTGGCAGTAGCCACCTATCCATGGCATAACCCGGATCATCTGAGCGGCGATAAATACCGTGATTAATGGCGGCAAGGTGTGCAGACCAGTAATATTTTTTAAGATCAGGGAGACTAATTACTCCGTCATACCTATTTAGGGCAAGCTTAACTAACGCTATCCTGGGTTTCCCATTCCACAGCAAGTCTTTCTGTAGGCTCTCGATCTCTCTGAAATACCGTGTCGGAACCAAGTCAAGGGAGCTTTGCAACACGTATAGGAAGCGGGCAGTGACATCATTTTAAAAAGTGCTGCTCTACCCAATAGCGAGAGCGGGAGTGCTTTCCAGCACGCAATGTCTCGCTTCAGTCTTTGTAGGGGTGGGAGCAGGTTATGATTGAATCGATGTTTAGGGTCTGAGGTGACAAAAATACCTAAGTATTTAGAGCCTACTGTGGTGATTTGTATAGGGCAGTCCTTGGGTGGGGAAGGCGGGGTCCCGCTGAGGAACATATAATAAGGGCTTACTCCAGTTGATTGAGTATCCGGAGTACCTACCAAAGGTAGCGAAGATATCTAGTACCCTTCCGAGTGACGCTTTGGGGAGGCCAAGAATAGGAGAATGTCATCCGCGTACAGTGAGATGTGGTCCTCCCATGTAGCTGACCATCGCAGTCCTCGTATCACTGGATCTCTATGAATCCATGCCACCAGCGGTTCCAAGGCTAGGGCAAACAGGAGGGGGGACAATGGACAGCCCTGACGGGTCCTTCGACTTAACAAAAACACTTCAGATTTTTTATTGTTGACTACAACTTGAGCAAGGGGTGCCGAGTAGAAGAGTCTGACCCATTGGGTGAAACTAGGTCCAAACCCCATTTTTGTTAAGACGCGAAGAGGTATGGCCACTCGATGGTGTCAAATGCCATGGTGGCATCTAGTGAGACTATTATCGCTGCCTCCTGGATTGTGGCTATTCTCCCCACCACTCCATGTACTCTATGCAAGTTTATCGCTGTATTTCGGTGGGGCATAAAGCCCGACTGGTCTGGATGTACCAATTCGCTTATTACTTTGATGAGTCAGTTTGCTAAGAGTTTAGCTAATATTTTAGGCTCCGCATTGAGTAGGGAGATAGGCCTGTAGGAGGCACAGTCAGTTTTTGGCTTGCTACTTTGTGAATGGTGACCAGTGTTGCTATTCTCCGGGCCAACGGGAGTGTCCCTAGCCTCTTGATCTCCTCAAACATGGCCTGCAAGTATGGGGCTAGTTTGTCTGGTCGAAGTTTGTAGAGCTCGATAGGCAGGCTGTTAGGGCCAAGGGCCTTGCCCGATTGGAGACTCCTGATTGCTTGTGCAATTTTGTCATTGGTGAAGTCGCCTTCAAGCAGATTCTGGCCATCTGTCGACAGAGTGGGAAGGGTTATGTCTCTGAGTAGTAATTGAGACTCCTCTTCAGTGTAGGGTGTACACGTGCGGTATGTTACGCTATAGTGGGCAGCAAACATATTGACTATGTCCTGGGGATGCGTGATCGACTGGCCTACCCCGTCTATCAGCTCTGGCACTAGCCTGCTCATTAACTCTTTCTTGTCTAGCCATGCGATCAACTTTCCTGCCTTATCTCCAAGCTCGTACACTCTGCCCATTTTTTCTCTCCCCAGTGTTTTGGCTCTGTCAGTAGCTATCGCTTTATAGTCATCTCTTTTAAGCTGTAGGGTGTGCAATTTCTACTTTCGTGTCCCGGCTATCAGGGAGAGAGCCTGCCCCCTTATCACTGATTTAAAGGCCTCCCACAAGGTCTGGGGAGATTCGACCGACCCCTCATTTTCCAGGAAGTAGTGGTCAAATGCTTTGATTAATGCTTTCCGAACTACTGGGTTATGGAGATGCCATGATTGATAGGGCAGATTCTAACCACCCTCTGCTGACCTAGAACTATCTGGGCCTATACCGGGGAGTGATCAGAGATGCTCCGCGCATATGTCTTATTTCCTGAACGTTCGTGATTTGGGATGCTGGGACGAGTAGATAGTCTATGCGAGATAGACTATTGTGCGCCCCTTAGTGGAAGGTGTGTTGAATACTGTCTGGGTGGTAAGCTCTCCATGCTGTTGTATTCCGCTTTAGGTGTCCGTATATAGGTTTAACTGATACATGTCCTTATATAGGCACAATTCGCATTGCCCTTATATAGGCATAAGATCCCAGTCCTTATTTAGGCAATAGCCATGCTATCCAAATACAGGCATGGTCATCTACATACGTCCACCCTAACGTCACAACGAGTTCTTAGAAACCAGCCCCTTAAGCTCTTGGGAGTTCCCCTAGCACAGGATTATTGATTTCTCCAAGAACTAATTTATTATGCATGAACCGCTATTCCTTAAGGGTTCATTCCTGACGTCTTCCTCTGCCCGACTTTACGTCAATGCTAACATTCCAAGGCACCTACCGGGTATAAATATACCTTCCCTTGCCCAAGCAAGTAGGAGGAGACCTCGACTTTAGAGGAGCCCGTGTCCCGGCCTGACGCACTGACAAGAGACGCTGTCATCCCTGCTCGCTGAGAATCCAGCTTCCAGTGTTCTGACTCTCTTCGCGGGGTGTTAGAGTTTGAGACCCGGAAAGAGATTCCCACCTCTCTCATTCTCAAGGTATGGAGCTGACTAGAACCTAGAGGGACTCTTCGCATACTAGACTTGGCATACTAGACTTGGTATACTATAGCATACCATGCTATAGAATACATCACCTACTTCTTACCTTGCACTACACTTAGGTTAGGTACACTGGGGTAGAACTAGTTAGAGAAGCATCTTATGAGTACTCGCATTTTCAGCTTATGTTATTTATGTATATGAATATATGTGTCATAGCTAAAAGATAATGCTAGAGCAGTATTATTTCTTTCTACTGCTTATGCTGTACATAATATATCTCGCATACTGTCTTACGATTGTAACAGCTCATATTTCTTACACGAGAAACAAGACTGTTCAATAAATCCTTTTATTGATATGCCCGTCTATTATTTCTGTGTAACTCTGAAGAAACTAAGCATGCACGATTAGCTGAGTGAAACTGTTATCTGTTGTTTCCACGATTCTGAGAGTGTTCCGATTCTAAAGGGAAACAAAAATGTCATGTTTATGCGGTTGCCAGAAACTACTCCCTTCTTGTTTACAAGGAGTTTCTAGTGGCCTCTGAGTTAGCTGGTACAAAGTAATTAAGTTTAATGTACTCAATAGGGACATACTGACCTCAGTCCTATGTCAAACCTATAGGGTATATTATTCCAATGCGCAGAGCCTATTAGGGAAATAGGAACTACACTACATGGCGCCCAACGTTTGGTAAGGCACTAATTTAATGCTAGATACTGAGTAACTCAGTCGTGCTTTTCTCAGAGACCCCTACTCACATACTCCATAAGATGTCTGGAGTGGGTAGGGTTAAGTATCCGCCAAAGCTGAATAGGACAATAATCCTATATATTAGCTGTATGGTTTGTTCAACGTTGAAGGATACAGTGTTCCAAAATATTGTGCACCTTATCTTTGTTTCCTTGAAACTTGTTTTACATTTTTCAAAAAACAATGTCCTTGAACGGGGATACTGCCACCGAGAATGGTGTAGCTGCGGCTGACCCAGTCATAACAGCTTTTAATTTTACAGGTTTAAATGAAACCGATGAGGGTGTTATAAACATCCATCCAAACTTAAGGAGAGCCATCACTCTAAAATTATAAAACACGGCGTAACACCAAGAGGTGGTAGAGCAGTTTTCGTAATAGAGGCACACAAATCCTTTCAGACAGAGGTATTCTATTCATGGATAGTATTCCCAGAATCAAATCCAGTAACAAAAATGTTTCACTTCTTTAAAGAAGATGAACCACCAGAGGAATATATTCCTTTCGAGGATATTGAAATTCCACTCACATACCAGGAGCATAATCTATGGTTTAAAGGTGCCCTAAAACATTACAAAAACATTACCAGGCTCGGTCCACTAGGTAGACCAGGAGCAACATGGCCGATTCTAGCCGGTTACACACCTCATCCTGACATCGAAGAAATGTCAGAGGATGAATTACTTACTCAACTACAAGAGTTGATAAAAATTTACAGACAATTAGTCCAATATGTCATGCGGACTTTCACAGTCCAACCACCTATAACAATTCCAAATCAAACCACTCAACAGGGGAATATGCTAAAAATTACTCCACAGACTTTACAGGCAGTCATGGGTAAAATGCCCACAAAACGTGAACAAATTCCATTCTGGATAGCTCAAAAAATTACTCAAATCGAAGCAGTATTTCCAAATACTAGCCCTTATGAGAAACACAGAATCCTAACAATCTGTTTACCAATGGGGATCACACCACAACAGGAAGACTGCACCACTTGGGCACAGTCTTTGCTGCCATCTATACTAAAACACATGGTGTTCCGTCAATTGCAGTAATACCAGATGTCCTGAAACAAATTCAAAACGAATACGGGGCAGAACCTGCTCTGAATTTAGGTATGAAATTTCTGAAAAACTTCGACCAGGTCTCAACAATAATATTATCTAATATTAAAGGAGAGGCAGCATCAGTGGCGATCCGCCAACGCTTAAGGGAATTTGATGTAACAGAACATCAACATGAACTACCCAGAATAATAGAACAATCATATGCAGAATTAGGCAGAGATAGTTTGGGTGGAAAACCTTTGAAGCCAAAACTATCTGAAGGTCCTGAGAAGGACTCTATTAAACAAAATCCTACATCTTCTACAAAGAAGTGGGAAACTAATAAACAAAATTCAAACGAGACATGTTCTCAATCCCGAGGTAGGTCTCCTCAAAAGGAGCCCTCTGAAAGGAGGTATAACCTCAGGAATAGGGATAATTTAAGAAAGCCTGACAGGTATCAAGATACTGATACACGTTCCTCTCGTACCTTTCAGATATCAGAAAAAGAGGACGGTCAGATCACAAAGAAGAACGTGTGAAATCCTAAGACGATAAACACGTTCAGAAAAGTAAATCAAAACCTCAATTCACAAAAAAGAAGGTAGCAGGTCTGAAGATCAGACATGCCGAGAATACTGAGAACACAGCTCAAGAACGGAGAATGGGCTTAGACAATGCTGGACAGTGCAGCAGAAGTAACAATAGCTCGCCAGAACCTGAAGGAACTTCTGGAGATAGTGGACTTGAATGAGTACATCACAGTAGAGACTGTAGACACCAGGGTTAGTACTCCACAAAAGTTATATGAAATAACACTCCGAATGGAGGGAGACATACCAAGAAAAGTGAAAACACTCTTTTGGGAGAAACTTTCAAGGGGTTATGATATACTTCTAGCAGAAAAGGACTGGCCACCAAACTTTGTCAGGGAGTGCCCACATGGTGAGGACATCATTATGCCAGCCTTCTCCAACCATATTCCAATTCACCTAAAATATACTTATGCCAGGAAATGGGCAGTTGCCCAGGCCCCAGCATTATACAAAAATCATGTAGGATGGGATGAGGACTCACCTCACCACAAAATACATCTAAAAAAATCAACCTACTGCACAAATCCTAGATCAACTTGAATACCAAGGGGTGATTGAAACATGCACCTCCTCAATGAACAATACTTTGTTTCCTGTATCCAAACCAGACAATACATATAGTCTAGTTTTGGATTACAGACACTTGAA
Organism: Calotriton arnoldi; assembly: GCA_963921515.1. Lineage (NCBI taxonomy): Eukaryota > Metazoa > Chordata > Amphibia > Caudata > Salamandridae > Calotriton > Calotriton arnoldi. The sequence continues at coordinate 16,089 of CAWUFW010017384.1, forward strand.
CACTTGTTCCAAAACATTTGCAGTGCAAAATGCACATAGTACAGCATTAATGAATAACATTGTGCGTAAAAAATATAAAACCACATTGGACATTTCAAATGGTTTCTTTTGTCAAAACATAGCACCTGAAAGCAGGTACTTAACAGCTTTCTCAATAATGGGGACCCAGCGTCAATTTTGTAGACACCCACAAGGGTTCAAAAACAGCCCGGGGTTATTCTCAGCAAGGGTAACAGAGTTACTACAAATTTATGATATGATAATGAGGCATTGTCATATGTCGATGACATCTATCTGACAGACGATGACCTAGATAGGCACTTGAATAGGGTGAGTACCATTATATTGGGCTTCGCCTCTGAAGGCTATAAATTCAACTTTAAAAAATCCAGAATTGCCCATCTCAATGTCCTTTTCCTAGGATATGAGCTTTCAAGTGAAGGCAAGAGCCTGGCAGCTAACTTTCTAGAAAAGTATGCGCTGCTCCAACCTCCAAAAACATTGACAAATTTACAATCCATCTTGGGTTTCCTAAATTTTGGCAGAACTTACATTCTAAATTACGCAGAAAGGGTTAAACCTCTCTACGAATTAATCAAACCTGATTTTTCAACAAAACATTGGACACAGGAACACACAGAAATCCTGCATTCACTCCAAGCTAACATGTTAGCAACAAATCACTTACAAACATGCGTAAATAAACGCAATTTAGTGATCCGAATAATTTCGGGTCAATGCGGATTCACCTATTTAACATTTAATGAGGGTGAAATAGTACCAATAGCATACAAATCACATTTGTATACACAAGCAGAAATGCGCTTCACTTCAACAGAAAAAATACTGACAGCAGTTCAAACCGCTGTAGCAAAAGAAAGAGCTCTAGCTCAAGGGAAACGCATTATTGTCGTAACTCCAGTACCAACCTTAGAGGCGGTCACAAAAGCGTGCATTCCAAATGCAAAAGCATTGCATCCTAGATGGATACAATGGGTTAATTCTCTTGCTGCAAAAGATGTTGAATATGTTTTTGATCCTGATTTAAAAACACAAGCGTTCCTGCAATATGAACATGAATGTCCTCTGCCCACTGAAATTTTGCCTCTCGATCAGTACGAATTTATAATTTACACTGACGGATCAGCACAACCCGCTACAGGGAGTAAGCAAGCTTACAGTGCAGCGTGCGCAATCGTTAAAGGTCGCATACGCGATGGTGACTTCAGACCAATGGTCACTAAAACTCAATCTCTAGGAGATTGTACAGCTCAGCGAGCTGAGCTACAAGCAGTCAAACTGGCACTTGAAAATACAGATCGCGAATTCCCCACACTCATAGTGTGCAATTCTTTTTACTGTGTTCAATCATATAATGAATATATACAGAGTTGGCTTCAAAACGGGTTCAAAGATGCAAAAGGTGGCACAATAAAGCATAAAACGCTTTGGGAACAAGTAGTTCAGTTAAGAAACGAACTACCAAAAGCTCACGTGATACACACGCTGAGTCATCAACGTGATGGCGTTCACGTTGCAGGGAATTCATTGGCTGATGAAGCCGCAAAGGGGGCTTTTCAGACGGCTTCCGTAGCTGCGATCACTTGTTCAAAAACAAGAATAGACAGTGAGATATTGTTGGCTGTCAATGCTTCAAGCAAAGGCAGTGGTGCAGCGTTACCAAAGAAATTTCCACTCAAGTACTCTTATGTAATTGATGCAAACAACGTTCCATTTGCTCGAATCCCTGGAGTGGGGGATAGGGTAATTCCAAACATGGAACGTAGAGCAGCTTTGATTTATGAAGCACATCTGGGGGAGGGTCTGTCACATCAAGGGATCTCTAAAACAATATTAACATTAAAAGAGATGTACTGGTGGCCTGGAATGAATACACAGATTCACATCTTCATCAATGACTGCAGAGACTGCAATAGACAGACTAGTGCAGAACGCCATCAGACACCAGACTACGAAGTAGCCTGCCCAGTACAGACACCATTGTTAGACAGCATTAGACTATATACGCGCAGGCGATCTTTATGACAAATGCAAACCCACAAACACTAAGTCAAGGTTCCTATGGATGTGGCCTCAGTGCTCGGCTGACGCTCGAACTGTTATAAAAGATTTGCGAGTCTTTATCGGCACATATGCAGTTGGCACACTACATTCTGACCAGGGCCCTCCGTTTAGCTCTCGGGCTTACAAAGAAGCCATGGCCAGTTTTGGCGTAGCATTGCGGTACTCCTCTCCGTTTCATCCTGAGGGAAATTCTGTTCTAGTGGCCTCTGAGTTAGCTGGCACAAAGTAATTAAGTTTAATGTACTTGATAGGGACATACTGACCTCAATCCTATGTCAAACCTATAGGGTATATTATTCCAATGCGCAGAGCCTATTAGATAAATAGGAACTACACTACAATGCGTCCGTTAGGCCTAAGGCCTCCAGAAGGTCAGGTAGCCATCGATACGAAGGGCCAAGTTCACAGGGCGGGTGTTGGTCTAGGATGCCCGAAACTACTGAGTTAAGGTCTCCTCCCACTACCAGGAGGCCTTCCGGAAGTGAAAGCAGTATAGCGCCCAGGTCTCTAAACGTGCGGCCTTGGAGGCCGGGTGGCACATATACAGACATAAGTCTCAGTGTGTTCCCCTCCCACTGTCCCGTGATCGCTATGTATCTGCCCCAGTCATACGACCAGGTGGAGCGTATGGCGAGAGGAAAGGAGTTCCTTAACATTATGCCGACTCCCCTTGAGCCAGTGGTAAAGCCTGAGTGGGCCACTAGCTTGTATCCCCATCTGTTTAAGGCCTTGCAGGAGGTGCCAACCAAGTGTGTTTCTTGGAGCAGGATGACATCTGGGGCATGTCGTCTAATATATTGCAGTACCACGCATTGCTTGACCTTGTCCCCAAGCCCGTTGACATTACAACTCAATAGTTTAAAACTTTTTTCCCAGCTGTACTCATCAGAACATATGTAAATCATGCAATTCTCTTGATAAGTACAGTTATACCTTGTCGATCCAGCAAAAACATATAGAAACTCTACATTCCCAACTCAACTGCCCCCCACCCAACTGACCCCCTCCCTGCTCCCCTGCACCCAGGGCCTTGAACTGCCCATCAAACAAACTATGCAGAGTGCCTGTCGCCCTACTTACAACTAATAGTAGTCTAATGAGGGGGTTAGAGGCTCCACCACCCCGAACCCACCCCAATTCGGTGGTTTATTCCGGTGCCCGGTGACGGGCAGGTAACACCTCAGATCCAAAATGGATGAATGGCCCTGCTAACCAGATATTTTCTGCGAACCAACCCCATATGTCCCCCGCCCCCCAGCAAAATGTGTGCATTTAAAGTCTCAAATTAAGTCAGGTGCGCCTTACAGTTCGGTAACAGTTCTGCTGCTGCAGCGTGTACCACCGGTGGTCAGCGAGCATTGTGTTCTTCTGCGCCTCTCCCTCCCTCCAACCAGTCCGCAGCATTCTCTGGCTGATCAAAGAACCAGGCTCTACCCTCCACCTCCACCCGCAAGCGGGCCGGGAATAACATTGCATATTTGATGCCTTTGTCACTTAGCTTCTTTTTCACCGCAAGGAAGGATCTCCTCTGCTTCTGCACAGCGAGGGTGAAGTCTGGGAAGAAAGAAATCTCAGCGTTCTCATAGCGGAGAGGAGGGGCCACTCTGGCGCTCTGCAAGATGAAGTCCCGGTCGCGGAAATTCAGTAATCGTGCCAGGATAGGGCGCGGGGGTGCTCCCGGTTTCGGTCTCCCCCCTGGAACTCTGTGCGCCCTTTCAACTACAAAGAGCTTGGACAGTCCCTTGGGCTGGAGGTGAGTGAGAACAAGATCTTTGACAAAAAGGTCAGTAGCCTGTCCCTCCACCTTTTCAGGCACCCCGATTATACGTACGTTATTGCGGCGGGTACGGCCTTCATAATCGTCAAGCTTGTCCTCCGCAAATCTCCGGAAGGCCTGCAAGTCTCTGACTTCCTGCTGCAGTTGCGACGTGTCATCCACCAGACTGGAAGTGGTAATCTCCATCTGCTTTTTCTTTCTCCCCGATTTTCGTTAAGTCCGCTCTAATAAGTGTCACTTCCGAGGAGATAGTGTCCATCCTCTGCTCCATGGAGGATCTGACTCCTGAGATAGCATCCATGACGTCCTGCAATGTGAGTTCAGGGGAGTCCCCCTCCGCCACAGCCGTCGCTTTAGTCGCAGATTGATGTTCCAACATTGTTGATTTTGGGAGCGTATATTTGTCTAGTTTATTTTGTTGGACCGTTTTGTGACCTCTGGACCCCGACATGCTGTTTTATATTACACTGGTGGTAAGTGACACCAAGACTCCTTTTTGTTTTAAATAATTTTTATTTTCATCAACAGGAAGAGCACAGTAACTTCACAAATATAGCCGGAAGATTCATAGATTATACATAAAAGAAAAAAAAAACAAAAAAAAAACAAAAAAAAGAAAAAGAAAAACATAAGGAGGAAGAGAAAAATTAAAATTATCATACACATATTAATTATCTCCCTCCCACCTTTAAATAAAGCTAAATTATTCCATCCAAAGTCATAGGTCTCCAAATCGATTCAAGCTTAACTAAAGAACCTTTGCCAAAGCTACTTCTAATCCATAAATTTCCCTAACAATAGACCACCAATCCACAAGCGAGGGCGGTATCGCAGAAACCCATACTCTTGCAATAGCCAGTCTGGCAGAGGCCATCAAGATCGAAAAGAGGGTGCAGCTGCTGAATTTTCCCCATTATACCCCAACAGAATTTCAAGATCAGTAAGTGGGTGGTCCAGCCCAATTTTAGATTGCAAAAGCTGTTCAACATTTAACCAATAACCCCTTAATTTTGGGCATTCAATAAACATGTGTACTAGATTAGCAGCATATAATCCACATTTAGGACATTTTACCTTATCCCCTATTGAGTTACCCTGAGCCCATTTGGCTATCCTAGCCGGGGTATAGTACAGCATACATGTGGTCCGTAATTGCTGGAGTTGTAAACTAACTGAATGGACCGACTCCTTGACATAGCTGAGAGCATGTCTAATTGTTCCGGATGAAACCCCTATGCCCAAGGTTTGAGTCCATCGCTCTGCTAGTTTCTCGCTGCCATCTGGTCTAAAGCTACTTAAAGATTCATACATAAACCCTATCAAAGATTTAGTTTTTCCACCATATAAACATTCCCAGATATTTGAATGCATTATTGCTTTAACCTCCACATTAGAAGCCAGATAATCTTTAATCTGGAAATATTTAAAAAAAAATGAGCTGGAAGTTTGTAAATTAGACGTAGATTCTCAAATGACATAATTCCCCTATCATCATACACATCCCCTAAACGGGTAATTCCATACTGCGCCCAGGATTTAGCTACTTGATCCTGAAACACCTCAGGTAACAAAGGATTCCCCCATAATGGAAAATTTTCATGATATATTGGCATTTTACATCTTACAAACATAGCCTTCCAAATATATACAGTATCTCTAACAGTCTTAAATTTAACTCGCTTGAAGTAGTTAGGGTCCCTTATTCCATATAGAAATTTATCCCTTTGATTGCCTAAAATAAAACCAAATACTGAGTCCGTCTGATCCAGGCCAAGCAGACTACGAAAACGAGTAGCAAATGAAGCCCAAAAATACATTTTAAAATCTGGGAAGCCGAGACCCCTTGTTCGAATGGGGATTTGAGCAGCTCAATTGCTCTCCTAGGTTTTTTAAAACCCCAAATGAAACTACTGAAAATCCCTTCAAGTTTTTTAAAAAATATATTAGGAACTTTCAAAGGAATAGACCTAAACAAATATAAAAATTTTGGGAGTATTTTCATTTTTATTAAATTGCATCTGCCCAATAATCCTATGGGGAGCCTATGCCACATTTTAAGCACTTTAACAGTCTCATTTAAGAGTGGTGTATAATTTAGATCAATGATCTTATTTATTTTAGCAGTAATCTTCACCCCCAGGTAATTTACAGTAGTACAAGCCCCAATAATAGAATTTTGAATCTCATCTGTGGTAAGTACTTGGGTTTTATTAGCATTCAATTTGTACCCTGAAACATTGCCAAACATTCTAGCTTCTTCCTCAATGCTGGTCACTGCAATGCTTGGATTTATTGCATAGACAGCTATATCATCGGCATATGCCGTGATCTTAAGTTTGGATGTCTCCGATTCTAATGGGCTAATAGACGTACAAGATTGTAAAGTACGTAAGAATGGCTCAATATATAGAGCAAAAAGTAATGGGGACAAGGGGCAACCCTGTCTGGTGCCACATAAAATGCGAAATGGCATAGAACGATCACCCATATAAGACAATTTAGCTTGGGGATTATGATATAACGCCTTTACCCAGGACCGAAACCGTGGTCCTAGACCGATCTTACCCAGTATGGCCCATAGGAAATCCCACCTAACCCGGTCAAAAGCCTTCTCGGCGTCCAGGAGAATCATCCCGAAATCAACCTTTTCTTTTTCTGCAAAGTCAAATGCTCCAATAGCCATATTGACGTGAGCAGTAGTGTCCCTCCCCATGATAAACCCATGTTGTCTTTCAGATACTAATCCCGACATGAGTGGAGCCAGAGTGGTCGCCAAGATTTTCGAAAAATCTTGGCGTCTACGTTTATAAGAGAAATTGGCCGATAAGACCCACATTCTGTTGGTAGTTTGCCCTTCTTGAGAAAAAACACAATTTGTGTGAGATTCCACGACTCAGGTACCTGCCCTCTTTCAGCAACAAATTGTATTACCCTACTAAGTGGAAGGAGCAGGGTCTTTTTAAAGGATCTATAGAATTCTAACGGCAACGAATCGTCTCCTGCAGCCTTCCCCATCTGCAATGCCATTAAAGCTGTCTCCACTTCTTCTGCCATGATAATCTCATCCAATATAGCAGCTTTCCCTGCTTCTACTGTCTTGTGGATTGTTACCTGCCTTGTTATGTTGGCCTAGGCCTGGCTGCCACGCTGCTTTTCTTTGCGCACGTTACACTGAGCCGGGCCCCACGTTGGGCGCCATGTCATAAGGTTTCTGCACATACACAGAGCTATGCACAGGAAAATGGGACCCCGGAATACAGTGGTTTGCCACCATATACCGTAGCACCCAAAAACCCCAACCCAACTAGCTTAGCATCCCATTAGCACCCAAGTACTAATGTTTCCGGTGGTAAATTATTCCAGTTCCGGCGTTTACCCATGGGCTACAAAAATAGTCCGGGTATATTCGCCGCCCGTGTTGTTTCTTTGTTAAATGACATTGATCAAGACGCATGTTCGTACGTAGATGACATCTATCTGACGGACGACTGAATTATTTCAGCATTTGTCCCGTGTGGACCGTATTTATTCTTGAATTTGCGGAGCAGGGTTACAAATTTAACTTTGCTAAATCACACATTGCTGAATTTACAGTTCTGTTCTTGGGCTATGAGCTCAACAACGAAGGTAAGGGCTTAGCCCCCATTTCTTGGAAAAATGTGCACATTTGTGCCCCCCAAATACTCTGAAGAAACTTCAGTCTTTGCTGGGTTTCTTGAATTTCGGGCGCATTTATATTCCCGAATATGCCCAGCGTATCAAGCCTTTGTATGCTTTGATACAACCTACTTATTCAAGGTCTTGCTGGCTGCCTGAGCATACCTCAATTCTGCAGTCTTTGCAGACAGACCTTTTGGAGTCTAAATATCTTTTGACTCGTGATAACCACACAAACCTGGTGATTAGAATAATTCCGGGGGCGGTGGGATTCACATACTTAACCTTTAATGAAGGTGATACAGTACCCATCGCATACAAGTCACATCTGTACACTTCCGCTGAATTGCGCTTTACATCTGTTGAAAAAGTTCTAACTGCAGTGCAAATGGCGATTCTAAAGGAACGCGCACTGGCACAGGGAAAGCGAATTCTGGTGGTAACACCCTGTCCTGCCCTAGAGGCAGTAACAAAGGCAAGTGTACCGAACTCAAAAGCAATGCATCCCCGTTGGATACAATGGGCTACATCCTTGACGTCTTCGGACGTCACTTTTGTTTTTGATTCTTCTCTGCAGACTCAGGAGTTTTTGCAGTATGAATTCGCTCATCCTCCTCCTTTGTTTTTATTACCGCTTGAGGATTACAAATGTGTGATCTACACCGATGGTTCGGCGCAGCCGGCCACTGGGTCCAAGCACGCTTATTCAGCTGCATGTGCTATTGTTGCGGGTTCCTTTGTAGATGGAAAGTTCAAATCCTCTGCAGTGCATACTCGCACACACTTGGAGATAGTACCGCACAATTGGCCGAGCTGCATGCATTGCTACTTGCACTTGAGTTCGCTTCTCAGGATGAGACCACTCTTATTGTATGTGATTCTTTTACTGTGTACAATCTTACAATGACAATCTGTTTTTCTGGTCGAAAAACGACTACAAGGACGCAAAAGGGAGCACAATTAAGCATAAAATGCTTTGGGTTCGAGTGGCAGAATTGCAACAATGTCTGCCCCTCACACAGGTGGTTCACACCTTAGGCCATCAGTGGGTGGGCGCACACGCTATAGGTAACGATCTGGCAGATGAAGCTGCCCGTTCAGCAGTAGTCACGTGTTCAGTAGCAGCGGTTACCAGGTCCATGTCTAAAATAGACCCTGTTATATTAGCAGCTATTGCTGCAACCAAGGAAGGTAATAATTACCCTACAGGTTTCCCTTCCAAGTATTCTTACACATTAAGTCCCGATCAGGTTCCTTATGTAACTATACCTGACGTTGGAGATCGGCTGATCCCCAACGCGGACCGCAGGAGTGCTCTTGATATCAGCTGCACACGAAGGCATGGCTTCGGCTCATGCAGGTGTGTCAGCTACAGTTTCCATCTTGCAGCAGCGTTATTGGTGGCGTGGATTGTATAAAGACACCTCGTGCTTTGTGCTTTCTTGCGATGTTTGTCAACAGATTAAGCCTTCCACGGTAACACGTCCACCACAAACCCCGCTCTGCATTGCTAACAGACCCTTTGGGTGTGTTTACTTGGATCACTGCGGTCCATTCTCATCAGACACTGCCTATAAATACATCTTAGTGGCAGTGAACTCGTGCACACGGTTTCTCTGGGTCTGGCCACAACGGAGTGCTGACGCCCGAAATGTAATCAGGGATTTGCGTGTCTTTGTGGGAATTTTCGCATGCGGCACCTTCCATTCGGACCAAGGTCCAGCGTTTGCCTCTAGGGCTTACAAGGATGCAATGGCTTCGCTTGGGGTGCGGGTGAAATTTTCGTCTCCGTATAGGCCTGAGGGCAACTCTATCGTTGAACGAATGAACCGTGACTTAAAGCAATCCTTAACATCTAGGGTTATAGGTACTGGCAGGAACTGGCTGGCCCATTTGTATACCGTTCAGCGTGCACTTAATAATCTCCCTAGAAGACCTCTGGGTGGGCGGACCCCATACGAAATGCTCTTTGGCATAAGAATGTTTGTGCCTGACCTTGAGGGTCCAGACATCGCGGCGCAATCCGCCAAGTTTGATGTAGATAACCATTCTGCTATGTTACAGGACTTACAAGAAGCCCGAGACAAACTTGCAACTACACATTTGCCTTCAGCTACAGATCCTGCAGTAGTAGATTCCGGTAGCCGGCTGGCTTCCAAAGGTTGGAGAACTGGTTCGAGAAAAGGTTGAAAACAAAAAAGAATTTGGCCCTCTTTTCGTGCACCGGTTCCAGTTCTGGGCTTGAAGGGAACACGTACAGTCATTTTACCACCGCTTCCTGGTTGCAAGGAGAACAGATACATCTCAGTGGAAAATGTCAAGCTACAGCGCCTGGCCGATCCTGAATAGTGTCACACCAGCGGTCTCTTGTCCTGCCATTTATCGGACATATGTTCATAGTCCATCTGCACGAACGATCGCTGATGCTGTAATTGAGATGGTTGATTTGCCTGAATCCTCTACTTTGCCTGAAACTACGATTGATCCCCAACTCTCCACCAATATCGACGAGGACGAGTATACTTATCCTGCATCAGAATCGGTGGCACATCAACCAACAACGCCACTTGGCCCGACTCGTTATTCCTTTGATTCGGATTCCACATCTTCAAAAGTTCCATCCAAGTTCAGTATTTTTATATCCTGGTTTAGAGACAATTTTTTGATTCCACCCTGGACATACATCTGGTTGGTACTTTTCTTGATTTTTTTGTTCATGTCCATTGGCTTTGTCACAGTGTTTTTTCTACTAATCAATGGTCACTATTTACCTGAACGCTCTGCTGTAGACTATGTTTCTGGAACTTTGGCTCCTCATTCCTCGTCTCACATCATGAAGCGTGACCACACATTTGTGAACATTTCAGCTTTCCCAGTTGCTGATGGCATCGTATGGGATGCAGTGAACTATCAAATCCATGGTCCGACGGAAATTATTAATGTACCTAATGTCCTTCGTGTTTCAATGGGTGATGTAGTACAAAATAATATTCATTCTGATGATTGGGATGTGCATGCCGTTGAAGCATTGTTTGCCGATTTAAAATATTATGCATCTTTTAATGCTGAAGATCTATATATGAATTCTGCTAATTATGCCAATTTGTATTGTTACCAACATTGGGGTAATCATTTTCTCCATAAGCCCAGTGCCCTGCGTAGTTCTGTTAACTATACCCAATGGGAACATTGTCCAAACCCCTTGCCAGGTAGCTCTCAAACTCTTCGAAATAAGTTTAATTATTTTACTGATTTTAATCGGTCGAACCCTGCATCCTATTATTTTAGACTTAATAACACATCAACTCAGAAAATTATGTTAACACACACCAAATTGCTTTATTCAGGTTCCTTTCTAAGTGCCCTAGCTGTGGGTGGTTATGAGTACTGGGATAATACAGTGGATTTAAAATCTATTTGGGGCTCCAAGCCATGGCAGGTACAGGGAACCGAGGCATTACATCGTGCTTGCCTCATCCCTGCCCAAATTATGTTCCTCAATGTCTCCATCTATCAGACTACATGTTGGGGCTTAGCAACCACTAAACAATTGAATACGCCATCAATACCATCCCTGTCGAGTTTTCCTAATGAAAGCTCACGATTCAATCTGTCCCTCGTGTCCCTGCAGGCAATGTTACAAAATAATTTGTTTAATGTTTCTGAGCTGGTTCAGTCACCCTGGTTAGTATGGCCTATATCATCTAATGCATGTCAAATGCGTTTTCACGATTCTGGTGCTAGCTACACACAGGATAGGCCTGATCCGAGATTTACTGATTCCCGTACTGTCACTACATATTCTGTTGGTAAATTATGCAAACAATGGCTGCAACATTCGTCCCTTGATTCTGTTAAACAACATTTGTCCCTCCTTTCAGGCAATATTGATCTGTCCGACTTTGTTTTGGGACCTCGTGGTCCTCGACCTAAGAGATTCATTTATGAAACATATAATGAACTCTGGAAGCTATCACAAATGGAAGCTGCTTCCCGTCTTCGGGAAATAGATCAAGCAAATTTGGAAAAGGTGCTTGCTGTTGTTGACAATAGTATTAATACCCTGTCTTCTCGCATTTATACTTTAGAGAATATTGTGTCCTCTGTTGTTGATATTGTACAAGATGATGTTTCTGTGTTATATCATGGTCAGAATCAATTGCGTTCAGTTATGCAGTTTGCATGGACTTTACAAACGCTCAAGTTAGGTAAAGTTCCTTGGCATTTTTTGAACACCTCTGCCTTGTTTCTACCTTTTAACTTAACTGACAAACAGCAATTTATGTCCATGAAAGATGCAACTTACACTCTATTACATATCGAAAAGATGGATCCTTTGTCGTTCTCTGTTGCAGAACTCGATTCTGCTGTGTGGTTAGTTCATGGGGTTATCGCTTTACCTTTTTCCTTGTTTGAATTTGACTCGTGCATGAAACATTATCCTGTGGGACGTTACCGGCCCTTGGGCAGTGCTTTCCTGCATGAACTCTGGTCCTTGCCTTTCATGTATAAATGCCTTCGGGACGGCAAGGAAGTCTTTCTCACGGGGAGTACTGCGACTCAACTATGGGTCATTCGCTTATTTGTAAACACATTAAATTGCATGGCTCATGTAGCGTTTCCGCTCCTAATCTTGCTTGTGTGCTGAAAGGTATTCCTGCTCCTGTTATTTCACCTACTTTCACTCTCCTTTCCAATGGTAGTTATTTACTTTTAAATAACGAAAACTGTTGTGGCCTGCAAGCTGGCATTCCTTACATTGTAACAGTTTCGCACAGGGTTGTCTGCTGCAAAAATGTGCTTTTTCCTCCCCCTCATGGCAAGGTTGATATCTCTATTTGGCCTTCCATCCCTACCATGGAAGCAGATTTCAATAGACTGAGCAGAATAAAGGCACTATTATTAAACGAGGAAGTTATGCTCACGTCCGCCCGGGAGACATTCATTCTCCAGGTGGCGAGTACCCACAGTGAAATACAGGCCCTTTTAAACACTAATCTCCCCCAACATTTTGGGAGTTAATACATCGTATTTTTAACGCATCTAACACTGAAGGCCTAGTACACTTTTTTAAGGTCGTTGGGTCGGGCTTGGTGTCCTCCTTCCAAACTATTTTTGGTGCCATCCCGGCTTTCATACATTCTATTTTTTCCAGTGTCTTTGGCGGTTTCCCATTGATCCTCGCTTTAGCGGCTGGTGTCTTGCTCTTAATTTGCTTTCTGCGCAATGGCTGCTCCCCGATGGGACCTGCTCGATCCAGAACGCCTCCAGCTGCTCCGTGAGCGCCTTTTGGCCGGTTTTGGTGTCTTGCCATTGGCGACACTGAGTGTGTCATATACTCTTTCATTTCGCTTTGCGTATTTCACTTGCGTGCAACCTGTGATGACTTGTGTCCGCTGTCCTTTCACCTGGACTCTGGATTATTGCCTCTCCAATTCGTCATTGTCTGTTCCGGATTTTGTTCAGTTGATGGGTCCCTTAGAGGCCCATGAGCAGGACTGTTCCGTTGCTGGCTGTATGGCGCGTGCGGCTGCACTGGGGATTTTGGCGCAATGGGATATCTGGGCGGCTGCCCAGGATCTCCTACAACGAAGCTGTTTCGATTATCACGCAAGCTGTCCCGCATTGCTTCTGGATGCTCCCTTTGTTGAGGAGCATTCCTGCTCTTTGATCTCATGGATTGGATGGCATCTATGTTTTTTGACAATTCCAATGATGAACTCTTGGAGGGTATGGCTTTTCTCTGCACTTACACTTTCATGGATTGACCTGCCCTTCGCCGTTTGGGCGCTCCCTGTGCTCCAACGGCTGTGTTTTTCCTCTGTCCTGGCCGCTGGACTGACCAGGGGAGGGTGTCTTGTGGATTGTTACCTGCCTTGTTATGTTGGCCTAGGCCTGGCTGCCATGCTGCTTTTCTTTGCGCACGTTACACTGAGCCGGGCCCCCCTCGCCCTTTGCTCGTGCCAAGTTCTTTTGCACTGTCTGCATTTTCTGTTGTTCACCTTTTTGGGCTCAGTCTGCACAAACATGTACAAGGTCGCATAACAATGTATTTTGGTTCTTCCTGATATGGCCAGTCTCGCGCACCCAGACATAACATTAGGTGCAATTGCCATGAAGAATTTGGTATGCTTTTAATACTGTGGTTTACTAGCGCTTAACACACTTGGAGAAATCCCTTTCAGTGAGAAGAGCTATGATGTCCTGCTGATGTAATTCTGCATCTAGAGACTGAGGTATGGGGGTTCGCTAGTCAAAGCCCAGAGGTCTTCTATTATTATAATAAACTATCTTACTGCAAGGGGAGGGTGGTAATGTTATTTATACGTTTATCCACTGAGCTCTGAGATGCTTTCCCCGTTTGTATTCTATGGAATTGTAACCATGCTGCTTATATTAGTCATATGCATTATGCTATTAGTACTGACACGTGTACTGTACATTAGAGCACGTAAGTTGGAATAAACATTTTAACCTATCCAGTGTCTCTTCCTACGCACCTTGTGGACAAGTACGAGTGAGTGACGAAAGAGTGTTCTTGCTTCTGCGAGTCCTGAGATAAAGATACCGTGTTCTGGGTTGTCCAAACATTAGTACTTGGGTGCTAATGGGATGCTAAGCTAGTTGGGTTGGGGTTTTTGGGTGCTACGGTATATGGTGGCAAACCACTGTATTCCGGGGTCCCATTTTCCTGTGCATAGCTCTGTGTATGTGCAGAAACCTTATGACACTACCAGTGGAAGACAGCTATCATCAATATAGCGTTGTATCTCATCTGGGTTTGATGCCCACGTAAGCGAATAGAGTTGTTTGTAAAACAGCAAGAATTGATCTAAAATAGCTGATGATTTAGTATGTAAAGTCCCATCTGCCCCCTTTATGGTCTTAATCCTAGTTTTGACCTTTGCCTCTGCCGACTGATAAGCCAATACCTGTCCTATATGCTCCCCATATTCATACTTTTCCATACGATATTTACTATAACTAGCTGCTATTTTCTCCCTTATAAACTTCTTAACTAATGTTCTAGCATCTATTAATGACAAAGACAAAGTATCCTGGGTCTGCTGATCTTCTTTTTGTTTTACTGCTTCGCCATGCCGTTTCTCAATATTACGTAGAGTACTAAGCATTGCCTCAGTTTTGTTTTTACGCTTTTTGTTCTGCTGAAAGATATATTTTTGTGTGATACCCCGAACATATGCTTTCATTGTATCCCAAACAACTAGTGGAGATGCCGTCCCTGTATTTATTCTAAAAAATTCTTCCAGATACTGGACCATATTACCTAAATATTCACTATCTGTCAGCAAATACTTAGGAAAAGAAAAGGGCAACAGTTCCTTCTTATCAGTTTCAACCTGAAAAGATAAAATAATGGGGTTATGATCTGAAGTAACCCGAGGACAGATTTCCATATCTAGCGTTGGAATTATACCATCTGAAACCCAAGCCAAATCTATCCTAGAATAGGATTTATGAGGGGCAGAATAAAATGTATAGCCCGGAATTTTGGGATATAGATGTCTCCATGCATCCTTAACCAGCTGGAGTCGTGCTAATTCCAATATTGCAGCGCGAGTCTTACGCATTCTAAGGTTGATGCATTTGCCAGTGGAGTCTAAAGCGTAATCTATAACACAGTTGAAATCCCCCATAATCACTCTTTCGCCTTCCCAATTTAACAATTCTATATTAAGATATTCAAATATAGCCGGGTCGTCCACATTAGGGCCATATACAGCACAAGCCACATATTTTTTACCCTCTAGCTCAAACTGAGCTAGTGCCCAGCGTCCCCATTGATCGGATTGGCTTTTTACCATTCTACATTTGAATCTCTTATCTTTTAATATGGCCACTCCTTTAATAGATACAGATTGAGTAGTACACGTAATAATATCATATCCTAATTGTTTTAACATGTTTCGATCCTTATAAGCAAGGTGTGTCTCTGTTAAAAAGACAAATTGAGGCTGATACATCTGAAGCTCCTCTCGAACAAGCCTTCGCTTAGTTATGCTGTTAAGACCTGCCACATTCCATGCCACTTCATAATATAGCTTATTTTCCCTCTTTTTCCCCCCCTGTCTATCTTCCAATAAGTCCCCCTTACTCACTCCAATCTCGCTTATAGTATATTGATCATTAATACATCTCTTTCTAATCCAAATGAAAAAAAGTCTAAGAACCTTCCCTCACCCTAAATAAACTGTGCTCTAGTGATGATTTTTTTTGCCCTATATCACCATCCTCCCTCTTACTCCCCCACCCCAAACTCCAAGACCCCCCCTCCACCCTGTCCCAGTCAGAAGGGCATCCCCCTTCTACTAGCTGCCGCTGGATTGGCAGCCCTAAAAGAGTCACAACCGAAGTAGTCATCCCCACTCCCGGTTGTATTACAACATATATTGCTTACAATAACACTTGTCTTGACCTTACGTGAAAAAAAAAAAGAACAAATATCAGAAAAAGAAGGAAGAACCTCAATAACCATAATGAAAACATGAAAAAAGGCGATAATCATAAAGCAAACCAAGGACATCGCCCCAGTCTAACCCGAGCCCCCATTCTATATCTTCTCTACAGTTTCTGCTTGCCACTTAACCAATGCCTGTCGAGCCTCCTTCTCTTCAACAAAAAAAAAAGATGTGACCATTTTTAAGAACTTTTAAGCGTGCGGGTTCCTGCAGGAAAGCCTGAGCACCAAGAGCTTTGATCGGATCTATGAACTGGCGTAGCTTCCAACGCCTGTCCATTGTGGCCCTGCTTAAATCTGACCTTACAAAAAAGGTAACTGATTCAATCGTTACTGGAGAATTAGGTCGAGCTTTCAATGCTACTGCCTGTCTCAGCAAAAAATTACCCAGATAAATCAAGAATGGGCGAGGGTACTGGCTTCCCTTATTCCTTTGGACTAATGGCAGTCTATGCACCCTTTGCAACTGAGAGTCCCAATCCCAATCAGAAAGATCAGGGAAGGCTTTATGAAGAAGTTGGACCATATAGGCCCTTGGATCTGCCTCTTCTGCGCCCTCTGGAATACCAAAAGTCGTAGATTTTGCCGTCGCTGACGATTCTCCATATCCTCCAGCTTAGCCTGCATATCTGAAATCTGAGCCTCATGTCTTTTGGCAAGAACATCAGTAAGTGCCGACCGTTCTTCAGTGTCCGCAACTCTCTGTTGCAGCTCTGAGATATCCTTAGTTAGTCCTCCAAATTTGTCCACCATCTCCTGTAATGCCTGTTGTGTTCTATTGTTGTCTTCCCGGAGCTGCATATAGTGCTGTTGAGCTTCCTGTCGTTGCTCTTTTAAGGACTGCAATATTAAGCAAACAGATGGCATAGCATCTTCTTGTTTGCCTGTATCTCTGTCCCTTAGTAAAGCTGCTCCCTGGGTAGAACAAATACCTTCTTCACTATGACCAGCATTAGAGACAAAAGATATAGATGTAGATGTAGATGTAAGTTGTCTCTCATCCATAAGGCCCAATTGCAATCCATCTATAGGTGCCGGCTGGACAGACTGAGCCTTCGCTAGATTCGCTGGATAACTCTCAATAGGGCTACTACCCGAGATCCGTAATGCCATTGTTTTAACGCCCCCCTTTGCTTGTACCCATTTCCGAAGAGGGCTATTATCTAGAATAGCTTTTCCGTAAGATAGTGTTGCATTCTGCCCAGTAAGTAATTTTTTTTTGCTTCTGGGCTTCCCTTTCCCTTTTTTGCCCGAAGCTGATTTAGTGGTAATAACAATGTCAGTAGAGATATCGATAGGAGACTGAGCAAGGTGCTCCATTGATTCTTCAGATGAACCTGACTGATCTCCTCCGTTCTCTTCCTCTATCATTTCATCGATAGCCGCACAGACTTTAGCCCCTAATTCCGCAACCTCTTCAGCTCTGAAAGTAGTCGCCGATGCCGATGCCGATGCTTGATGAACCGGAGGTTGAACAAAAGACGCCATCTCCATCTCTCCACTCCCTGCAACTATGTTGCCATTAATTGCATTATCCTCCTCAACAGAAGCTGCTGCTGGGAAGGTAACAGTGTCAGCCGCGCCAATAGTAACAGTGTCGGTAACAGTATCGGCATCAGAAACATTAACGATGCTATCATGGCCTGAGGTCGCTGCACGAAATATCTCTGCAATTTTAACTCCTGATAAGTCCTGGCCAGTTACATCCTCTTTTCTCAAGTTACCTGAAAAAAGCTCAGCTGTATTCCCTGTATGTAATAACCGCAATGCCGGTTTGCCAATAGCCAAACTAAGTTTCTCAGCCGTGTTCCCATCATCAGATGCACCCGGATCCCCCGCAGCAGCATTCTTACCGGCACGGGTGCTCCTTGCGGTAGTTTTAGAGGGCGCCAACCGTTGCTCACTCTGAGATAGTGGAAGTCCAACTGAGAGCGATGCAGAAGTGATCACAGTGTAAAGCAGACCTGACCAGTCAAACGCTGACCGGCCGGTCGATCCCGAGGAAAACGGCCAGGAAGCCCAACGATATCGCCGACACCTCAGCCAACAAAGCCGCCACATACGTATCTCTTCTTTTTCCACTAATTATTCACAAGTCTCCTTAACCAGCCAATATTCATAGCTGATATTCACAGCTCCATTCACAACTCCATCCCGGGCAGTTCCGTTACTTCACCCATGAGTACAGGGAAGACTCGGCTGTGTACTCCGTGGCGTCCTCAGTCCGCCATCTTGCCCCCACAAGCAGACGACACCAAGACTCCTAAAGACTCCGGGTACAGATGCGTCAAGGAGGGCAGACTCGTGTGGGGGGGAGCCGACACAGCAACGCCACAGTGAGGAGCTCTGCTGCCGATGTAACTCTCAGTGGCACTCGAGCAATATCCCCACTCCACTAGACACGAAGACCACCTGGGGGAGATCAGGAACTGTTAGGCACACACGTGTCCGTCCAGAGTACTCGGGCGACCCTTCTCTTTCAGCCCCAAGGCGGCGGGGACTATGCTTCATACAGTCGGAGCCCGAGTCTTGCCGCTCCCACAGCCCAGCTGGATCAATGAAACTGGGAGCAGCCACTCACTTGTAATCTGCAGGATGTCCTGCGGCTTCCTCCACTGCGTGCAGGTCCAAGGCCGGCCCCTGCGCGCCCCAAGCAAGGCCCCCAACTGGCTTGTAGGACTATTATTGGAGGTGAGGTGTACCGATTAGCTGTCCGGTCGTGCGGGCCGGGGGCAGGATGTTTCTCCAAAAGTTCTCCCCCCATGTGGTGCCGCCCGCGTCCGCTCGGCGCGTGGACACACACTCCGTGGTGCAGCCGATTGACGGATAAAACCTGTGTCATCAGGGGGGGCCCAGCACCCCTTTATGTCTCCTTGCTCCGCGCTGTGTCACACTGTTGGTCCGTGTAGCAGTCCGCTGCCCCGCTCGGCTCAGAGCCCTCCGACTCCCCCCACGGGCCACAGCCTCGGTCTCGCACCTCAGGCAGGCTCTTTGGGTAGCAACGCCACGCCTTTCATCACGCGATGCCGCCGGAGGCTCCAGGATCAGGAAGGGTCATGGGCCGCAACGGCCATTGCTTCACCGGCGTCGGTCCACAAACAGAAGCGGGTAGTGCAGCCGTGGCCTGAGGGTTTCCGGTGACCACCCCGTCACTCGGGCATCGGATTTGTGTAGCGGATCACCGGGTAGGGATCGAGTGTGCGCGGAGTTACTCTCTTACGCGGCCATTGTGCTCCGCGGCTAAGCCATGCCCCCCGTGGATTTAGTTTTTATTATACCTAGATGTACCTCATGGCAAACAGAAATAATTGTTGTCTTTTTTCCTCAAAGCAGAAGGAGAATTATCTTTCCCCTCTAAGAATCCTTCCAAATCGCCAGTTCACTGCGTACCTCCCAGAATGCTCTGGGTTCTCCCATATCACTTTTATTGGGCCATACCTCCATCATAAAGTCAATAATTATTTTGTAGTCTTGATCTTTCTCATTCTCTGCATGCCATTCCTCCAGATTTAATGAGTGTTCCTCTATTTCAACCACCCACACAATTTTTTGACTTTCCAACAAATCCTCTTGATTTCTAGTAATCAGTGGGCATCCTAGATAAAAAAATCTGCTACTGCAATTTTCTTTCTGGGTGAATACTCAACTTTGTACACAAAATCTAACAAGCGCATGGATAACAGGGCTAACCTAGATGATACTTTTCCCATTCCCATGGTGGTAAAAATTTTCCCTGACGGTTTATTGTCACATCTAACATTCACTATTTTTCCCCATACGAACAAGCAAAATGTTCCAAAGCCCATATGCAGGCTAGTGCTTCTGTCTCCATCACTGCATATTTCTCTTCTGAAGATAATGCTTTTGAAGCAAATTCAATAATGACTTCAACTCCTGCACTCTTTCTTTGAGACAAAACTGCCCCAGAGCTTAGCTACTGTCATTTGTAGTCACTATCCTAGTACAATGGGGATCAAACCCTTGTAGAGCAGGTGCAGAACAAATTGCCTCCTTGATATTATCAAATTATTGCTTGCATTCGCCTGACCACAGAAGATTTCATTTGTTGTTAGCAACCTCCTCTCTTGGAAAGCTTTCATGGAAAAATTCTTCACAAATTTAAAAAAGAATTCCACCAACCCCAAAGATGACCTTAAGTCCTCTTTATTCTGTGGATACGGAGCCTCTTTAATAGCTAGTAACAAACCTTTCTTAGGTTTGACTTCACATCTGCTAATCTCATGACCTAAGTAAGTTACATGTTTCTTAGTAAATTTACATTTGGCATATTCCATTGTAAGACCCTGAATTTCTAGAACTTGCAGTAATTTTTCTAGCTTCCTTTTATGGTCCTCTTTGTCTCTTCCCATAACTAGTATGTCATCTTGGAAAAATAAAATCCCTTTAATTTTTACAAACAGATTAAACATAGTGCGTTGGAACACTGCTGCACACTTTGTATGTTGCATTGCAGCATTGTGATTGGCTATCGGGAGGCTGGAGGCTGGGGGCTGGGTACTTCCTGCCTCCTGCCCTGGAAGCGGGCGAAGAGGGAGAGGAGGCAGCAGTGGCAGTGTTTATTTATTTTTTTCTTCATTCCCCCGGCCCGTGACCCGCCCCCCTACCGCCATTAAATACCAGCTGCCAAGGCTAGTACCTTCCATCTCAACACATTTTACTTGATCAAATTTCTCCCCTTTTCAACTTGCAGACACACATAGTGGCCAATTTCCCCACATGTACTGCATTTTGGTTTTAGTGTAGGACAGTTTTTACTATTTGCTAAGAATGACTTACTATCACACCTATAACATTATTGTTTTTAATTTGTCCCCTTTTTTATGTGTTTTGTCAATAGTAACTTTGGCTCGTACCTCAGACTTAGGTTCAGAAGTTTTCTTTATCGCTTTAGCACTCCTTCCTGACGTTTCTGCCTTATGTAGTACTATAGACAATACATCTTTTACCTCTGCATCCCACTAATCCACAACCTTTCCTGTACTACTTGATCGTGTATCAATTCTTCAAGTAGACCTCCAAACCTGCAATCTAATGATCATTTTCTCAATTAAGTGACATATTCATATATAGTTTCTTCCTTTTGTTGTTTTCTGTGAAAGAATTTGTAACTGGTGACCCCTATATAAATCAAGGGAGAACAACACATGTCCAATTGTGTTATGGCTACAACACATTACCATCCCCCACCATCATTTCCTCATGAAGTTGTCCATAATTTCCTAATCCTAATTTCCTAATCCTTCTGGATGGCAATTTGTCCTCAAAATCAATAGTTGCTATGTAGTTTAAAAAATACTCCTGCCATTGTAGCCATTGTATAGGAGGTCCACATGGACTGCACAAAAATTCTTTAGGAGGGCTTACCATAAAATTTGCCGTGTTAGAAGTGGAGTGTGTCTTTGACTTCCTTCACCACTTCTCTTAAGGTACCAATGTAAGGATAATACAGCACTCAGTCTGGAACATACACTCCACTACTACAGAATTAATACAGCACTAACTTACTCAATTCTTTTTAATTATGCACTTTAACATGACTTATGATGTGTGACCATATCTGTTTGTCACTGATGACTTTTACTTAAATATTGTTACAATTTATTAACATTAAATGTATTAACATTAATAGCTCAATATTTTTAACTGTAAAGTGTGCAAATCACTGCAATCACCAGGTATTCTCTGCATTGAATGCTTCAGATGTTTAGTTATGCTTTAAGGTGTGCAAATCATCAAATGTTCTCTGCACAGCATTTTTGAAATTATTAGTTTTGCTTTAAGGTGTGTGAATCACTGTGAGGGGCCGATTCCGATTCGGGCCGGAAAACGTACCGACCGACTCGGTACGGGAATTTAGTCCGACCGACACGTACCGGCGCCGTCCGACCCGCGTAGTACGATGAAATGCATGTGAATCACGACCGACTCGTACGGAACACAAAACGAACGACCGACCCGGACGGAAACAAGCTATCCGGCCGGGAAACCACGCGAATCGAACCGACCAACATGCACCAGGAATGAACCCGAACGAAACGTACCAGCGAACTCCGACCCGCGCAGTACGATGCAATGCGTGCAAAACCAGACCGACTCGCACAGAGCTCAAGCCGTACGACCGACACGCATACAAAAGCCAGCCGAAACAACACAAAACTTCGCGACCGACTCGTACGCCGCACATGAAACCTAGCTGAAACACAGCGGGAACGAGTCGGAGAAGATCGCACGAGACAACTGCAGTGTCCTACTCGGTCAGAAGAACGTCTCCTACATGCACAAAAAATACAAAGGAAAAAATACAAAAAAAAGGGCCAAACAAGCAATCACAAAGCCAATAAATACAGGGGGGAAAAAAATGGAACAAGGACACACCCCCAACTCCACCTATATAAAGGCCACAAATCCCTACCATGTTCCTTTGCAAATTCCACTGACCTGCCAGCACAGAACACCATCAGACAGCAACCACAGACACACTTACAGCTCATCCATCACACAAGCCACACATCATTAGCACCTCAACAAATAGCACCCTCACACACACACAGCAAAACCTACACTCACCCACCCTCACTTGCACACACACACACATCAATCACCACCACCACCCATCACCATGCCCCCAAAGAAGAATCATAAGTTCCTAGATAGTGAATTGGAAGTCCTGGTAGACGAGATCCTGAGGGTAGAGCCACAGTTGTTTGGCACATTGGTCCAACAGACCCCCATGGCGCAGAAAACCAAGATATGGGAGAGGATCGTCGACAGGGTCAACGCACAATCACCATGTTTGCGCACAAAGGAAGACATCCAGAACCGGTGGTATGATGTGCGCAAGAGGGTCAGGGACCTACTGAAGAAGGATTACCTCCTGAGTCGGCACACCGGCAGTGGCCCTCCTGCCAAACCAGTATACCTCAGGCCCTGGGAGGAGAAGGTGCGGGCCATCCTACCACCAGTGAGCGTATATGGACTAACAAACATCCCAGAGCCTGGTGAGTACACAACTAATATACACAATATGGTGTGACAATACACACACATCACTGTCAAGGGAGAGTCAAACCATGCACCCTTAGCAAATCCACAGCAACCAAAAGATAATCATCCCAAGATGTGAATGCTAGTCAGACAAACACAATACCTGCCATCTCATAGTGATATGTAACTGTGTCATGACATGTACAAACCTAACAACAAATACAGCAAGGCAGTGGCACAAATATAACCAACAAACACAGTCAGATATTTTGCCACCACTAGAACACCACCTCACAGGGAAGCTCACTGAAAGGAAGGAATTCTGTGTATGCTGGTGAAGTCAGTGTAGCCAATAGCATGATGGGAGTTGTAGTCACAGATATTGGTCACACTCACAATTGGCCCATCAACACCACCCTGAACCATGCTCACATCACAGGGAGTGGAAAAGGACTGACAAGATGGCTGACACTGGGTACTGCTGTGGGGAGCACAAGGCCCTGCTGGGAACTGTGCACCAACAAACAACAGGACCACACTGTCAGCCATCTTGCCATTGCTGTCACACTCACACACAGTGAAGTCCACTCAAAAGGAAGGAAGTATGGGCATGCTGGGAAGGGGGTGTAGGCAATAGCATGATGGGAGTGGTAGTCACAGCTCAACATCCCCCACCCACATGGCCCAGCAAGCTAGCACTGAAGCATGCACACCTCACAGGGAGTGAAAAGCCACTTCAAAGATGTCTGACACTGGCCTCAGCTGTGGGGAGCACAAGGCCCTGCTGGGAACTGGGCACCAACAAACAACAGGACCACATTGTCAGCCATCTTGCCATTGCTGTCACACTCACACACAGTGAAGTCCACTCAAAAGGAAGGAAGTATGGGCATGCTGGGAAGGGGGTGTAGGCAATAGCATGATGGGAGTTGTAGTCACAGATATTGGTCACCCTCACAATTGGCCCATCAACACCACTCTGAACCATGCTCACATCACAGGGAGTGGAAAAGGACTGACAAGATGGCTGACACTGGGTACTGCTGTGGGAGCACAAGGCCCTGCTGGGAACTGTGCACCAACCAACAGCAGGACACCACTGACTGCCATCCTGAAAGCCAACTTGCACTCCCTGCAATGGAAGCACGTTCCATGGTGGGATATCTGGCTGGGTGGGAAGGAGGACTCACAGCACTGACCATAGTTACAAGCAGTTCTCCTCACACACCCCTCAACACTAACTCCACATAACCCACCTGGGAGAATGCAATGCCTCACACTCTAATTGAAGATCCCACAAAGAACCACCACCCTGGGTTATGCTGTGTGAAGCACATGGACACTTTTGGGACTTGTAGCCAAACAAACGCCAGGACAACACTGTCAGCCATCCTGTCAGCACAGGCACACTACCCCACAGGGAAGCAGAGTCAAAAGGAAGGAAGTATGGGCATGCTGGGAAGGGGGGGTGTAGGCAATAGCATGATGGGAGTGGTAGTCACAGCTCAACATCCCCCACCCACATGGCCCAGCAAGCTCACACTGAAGCATGCACACCTCACAGCCAGTGAAAAGCAACTTCAAAGATGTCTGACACTGGCCTCAGCTGTGGGGAGCACAAGGCCCTGCTGGGAACTGGGCACCAACAAACAACAGGACCACATTGTCAGCCATCTTGCCATTGCTGTCACACTCACACACAGTGAAGTCCACTCAAAAGGAAGGAAGTATGGGCATGCTGGGAAGGGGGGGTAGGCAATAGCATGATGGGAGTTGGAGTCACAGATATTGGTCACCCTCACAATTGGCCCATCAACACCACCCTGAACCATGCTCACATCACAGGGAGTGGAAAAGGACTGACAAGATGGCTGACACTGGGTACTGCTGTGAGGAGCACAAGGCCCTGCTGGGAACTGTGCACCAACAAACAACAGGACCACATTGTCAGCCATCTTGCCATTGCTGTCACACTCACACACAGTGAAGTCCACTCAAAAGGAAGGAAGTATGGTCATGCTGGGAAGGGGGGTGTAGGCAATAGCATGATGGGAGTTGGAGTCACAGATATTGGTCACCCTCACAATTGGCCCATCAACACCACCCTGAACCATGCTCACATCACAGGGAGTGGAAAAGGACTGACAAGATGGCTGACACTGGGTACTGCTGTGGGGAGCACAAGGCCCTGCTGGGAACTGTGCACCAACCAACAGCAGGACACCACTGACTGACATCCTGAAAGCCAACTTGCACTCCCTGCAATGGAAGCACGTTCCATGGTGGGATATCTGGCTGGGTGGGAAGGAGGACTCACAGCACTGACCATAGTTACAAGCAGTTCTCCTCACACACACCCTCAACACTAACTCCACATAACCCACCTGGGAGAATGCAATGCCTCACACTCTAATTGAAGATCCCACAAAGAACCACCACCCTGGGTTATGCTGTGTGAAGCACAGGGACACTCTTGGGACTTGTAGCCAAACAACTGCCAGTACAACACTGTCAGCCATCCTGTCAGCACAGGCACGCTACCCCACAGGGAAGCAGAGTCAAAAGGAAGGAAGTATGGGCATGCTGGGAAGGGGGGTGTAGGCAATAGCATGATGGGAGTGGTAGTCACAGCTCAACATCCCCCACCCACATGGCCCAGCAAGCTAGCACAGAAGCATGCACACCTCACAGGGAGTGAAAAGCCATATCAAAGATGTCTGACAATGGTGATCTGTTGTGGGGAGCACAAGGCCCTGCTGGGACCTGTGCACCAACCAACAGCAGGACACCACTGAATGACATCCTGAGAGTCAACCTGAACACACTGTAAGCGTGGCATGCTTCATGGTGGGATAACTGTGCTGGGGGGAGAAGGAGGGCCGGATGTCCACCAAATACAACCAATGCTGGCCATGCACACACCTCAACATTCATATTGAAAAGCCTCAGGTTTGCAGGACAATGTGCTACACCAATATCAACCTCTTACTGTTACAACTTAGGACAATGCAATGTACAGGCCCGCATCCAGAGGTACAGTCACAACTGTCAGGTGTGTGAACCATTGATGCCTGTAGAAATATAACATACATTGTGTGTCTCTTCCAAAAACAGGTGATGATGGGGACACAGCAGCAGGCGAGGAGGAGTCCCTGTCCCAGGCTCCGGGGACACTGGGCTCACTGGTGTGGAACAGCCTCTGCACTCCTCGGATGGCGAAGACCTACCTGGCCCCTCCGGTGCGAGTCATCATGCAGCACCAGCAGGACCAACATCTGCACCCCCTGCACCCACCCCTCCAACAACTGCCAACACACAGACCACCCCCGCCGACACGGACAGACCAAGGACCACCAATGACAAAAGCACAGGGACCCTGGCCCAATGTGGAGCAACGGACAACGACCCCAGTAACAACCCCCAAGGGGGCCTAGGGTCACCTGGGCGTGCCACTGCAGGTCCCGCACGTGTCGCCAGGGGTGGTAGGCAGAGGTCGCTGTTTGCAGAGGGGTCTGGACTGCATGATGACCCACAACTGGCACGCATTGCTGATGTGTACCAGAATAGCACCGGAGAGGTCAGCCAGGTAGTGGGGATCCTCAAGGACATCCAACAGCAGCAGGCTGCCCATCATGCCCGCTTGGACTCACACATTTCCCGTGTGGAGACACACATGTCTTGCATGGAGTCCAAGTGGGACACATGGCAAGAACTGACAGCGGTGCATAGGGACATATTGACATGACTCCGCCAGATTAGCACCAACATGGCCACACCTCCCTGTGTGCCCACAACATCTGGTGCTGCAACAACTGCAACTACCACAGGGAGGGAGGAGGACTCTGGCGGAGAGTCCCCTGCACCGCAGCAGCCTGCACGTGAGGGTCCCCCCCAAAGAAGAGGGGTCGTCCGAGGAAGGAAAACTGAGAGGTTGATGGCCATGTACATCCCCCAGGAAGCCAACACCTGTTCTGGAAAGTCTCCTTTGTGTGCAAACTGTTCACCCTGTAGAATGCAACACAACTCTCCCACATGACATGGGGAGTCTAAGTTGGACTAATGTATCAGATGACTGTGGACTTCACTCAGGACATTTCTGCTACCAAGACTTCCAACTCATCTGGGAACTTCGGATCACAATCCCAATGTACAGCACCCACCATCCTGTGCACTATACTCACACATGTCTGTAAATAAAATCACTACTACACCATACTTGCCTCTGTTGTGATTCCAACGTGGTTACTGTCATGGGGATGATGATCTGCTAAATTACACTGTGTATGCTAACTGCTACAGCAAGTACAACACCGTCATGTGAGTCATGGTGACGTGACACATATGAGGGAGACACACCACTAGGGCTACACAACACAGAGACACCAGGGCCATCGGACTCTTCGCCTACACTGATGTTGCCAGGAAATACTGTGGAATTCACAGATACCACACCTATTCAGAGTCTGTGTCAACTAGCCCACAGGTGCAGCAAGCAAATGTCAGTCAGATGTGTGACCACAGCCAACGCACATCCCAAAGTGAAGCACAGGTTTATTACACATTTGCAACATGTTGTTTCCACTACAAATGCAAGGTAATCCCACGTGGCTGTGGCCAAAAAGTCAAAAAGTGCAGAAGATAGAAAGTCCAGGGGTGTGTGGCACATCACCTGTAGGGAAACGACTGCTGCCACCCTGAAAGCGGAATCATGGAGTCGGGGGATCCAAGTTGACCAAACAACTCTGTAAGCACCCTGTGAAGGTCAGACATGACACACAGTCAAAACCACTGAAGAACAGCACAGAACTGCAATACTCATGCCCAATACATGTCACAAGATAACTACACAAAACCAAGTTAGCATGTCAACACTGTTGGGCAGTATAGACTACCTGCAAGAACACATCGCTGCACGCATCCAGTCAAGTAGCACATGGCCACAGTCAAACAGCACCAGAGCACCACCCACACATATTGTGCAAACTCAAATCATTGACATGACAACTCTCTGGATACTCACATTCAGCTGAAGAAGTTGGTGATGAGCTGTGTGCGGACATCACCATCATCATCATCACTGGCATCGTGGCCCAGGCCAGGATCCTCCACAGGTGGCGGACGTTGGTCATCGTCATCCAGGATGAGAGGCAACTCCTTCCGCACTGCCAGGTTGTGTAGCATACAGCAGACGATGACAATCTTGCACACCTTTGCTGGGGCATATGGGAGGGCCCCTCCTGTCTTGTCCAGGCAGCGGAAGCGGCTCTTCAGGAGACCAAAGGTCCGCTCGATCACTCTCCTGGTCCGACCATGTGCCTCATTGTAGCGCATCTGGGCTGGTGTCACTGGGTTCCTGAGGGGTGTCAGCAACCACGGCATGTTGGGGTATCCGGAGTCACCTACAGACAGACAATTGCACATTAGCTGAGTTGGAAAAGTGGGCGGAATACAACATAGCAGAACACACACAATGGTACAAAGTCAGTACACACCAACAAGCCAGGCACGCTGGTTCTGCATCTGTGACATCATCCTCGGAATGCGACTACTCCTCATCACGTAGGCATCGTGTGCCGAACCGGGGAAACGGGCACACACATGTGTGATGGTCATATCTGCAAGACATACCACCAGAGCATTGATCGAATGGTAATGTTTACGGTTCCGGTATGCCTGCTCATGTGCCTGTGGTGGTACCAAAGCCACATGTGTTCCATCAATGGAGCCAATGACATGTGGCATTCTCCCCAGGGCATAGAAGTCACTCTTGACGTCAGTGAGTTGTTGACGTGTTGGGAAATAGATGTACTGGTTCAGGCATATCAACATTGCCTCCAAAACATCGTGTCGCCACAGTGTGTTGAAAGGTACCGGTGGCAAAGAAGTGTAGGGCTGCCATCCCCTTCACCTTGGGGGTCAGCGCTGTAGGGTACGGCTGGCCAGGTTGCAAATGTGGGGCCAAGCGCACTGCCAAATCCTCAATCAGCTGCCTGGTGAAGCGGTACCGTCGGATGCTGTCACATTCCACCATCGTTGCCAGGTCAGGGAATGGTCTATGGACAACTGGAGCACTGCAGTGCATAGGTGAAGAAAGAAAGATTGTCAGTCACCATACTCAATTTCACATGATACATCATTACGAGACACAAGTACTTGATGTGTGTGCCGTTCTGTTTGGACATATATGGCACCTACATGGACATCATCTAACATCTCAGTTCAACATGTGTTGACAACAGGTTCCCGGGTGTGCTATGGGAAACCATTAGGCTGTGTCACAGTACCCATTTACTGCTGTCACATTCCACACACACACCACAGTGACATGTCTGGACAGATGCGCCACAGGCATCACAGCTCATTGACAGGTAGATTCCCATGGACCCTGTCTTGCCACATGGACACTGGCATGACATGGTGTATCATGTACACGTCAGAAAAACAAACATGACTCCCACAGGTAGTGGCCCCTTTTGCCTCTGCAGGACAGACATGGACGTCTGTGACACACACACACACAACATCAAAGTCCATGCACAAACAACGTGGATGTGGAGACTGTCTCCCATTGTGCACATGGAGTCAGAGACATCGGAAACATAACATGCACACAGACTGTGGAGGGCCATCACTATTGTGGCAATGGGTCACCCTGTGACGTACATGCCTTCCCACATGTGAGCCTGGGGGTATGTGACATGTCATACACATACACAACCTGGAAATGTGACCATGCCACATGCTCCAAAATGAACAGTTGCACATCACAGTGGTCAGGTGCACAACACACAACGGATCCTGTCCCCATGAACACGTGCACAGCCTGGGTGTGGCTGCCCCCAAGTGCCAACCCAAAAACCACATGTTTACCCCCATACACAGAAAAGGTAATGCAGCCTTACATGCCTTAGATACAGTGTGGACTGGGTGTGGTGTTGTAGGTGTGCCCCTGAGTCCCTGGAAAGTATATGTGGCTGGCATACGTTCACCAGTGACAAGCATGGTGACATATGCGTGTGGCCTGTACAGGGACGCGTTGTACAGCAATGGACCGATCGGTGTGCCCGCACGGCCCATTGCATCTGTTGTGAGCGGGTACGCGTTGTACAGCAATGGACTGAGCGGTGTGCCTGCACGGCCCATTGCATCTGTTGTGAGCGGGTACGCGTTGTATCCCAGAATACGCGTTGTACAGCAATGGACCGAGCGGTGTGCCCGCACGGCCCATTGCATCTGTTGTGAGCGGGTACGCGTTGTAGAGCAATGGACCGATCGGTGTGCCCGCACGGCCCATTGCATCTGTTGTGAGCGGGTACGCGTTGTACCCCGGAATACGCGTTGTACAGCAATGGTCCCATCGGTGTGCCCGCACGACCCATTGCATCTGTTGTGAGCAGGTACGCGTTGTACAGCAATGGACCGATCGGTGTGCCCGCACGGCCCATTGCATCTGTTGTGAGCGGGTACGCGTTGTACAGCAATGGACCGATCGGTGTGCCCGCACGGCCCATTGCATCTGTTGTGAGCGGGTACGCGTTGTATCCTGGAATACGCGTTGTACAGCAATGGACCGATCGAGTGCCCGCATGGCCCATTGCATCTGTTGTGAGCGGGTACGCGTTGTATCCCGGAATACGCGTTGTACAGCAATGGACCGAACGGTGCGCACGCACGGCCCATTGCATCTGTTGTGAGCGGGTACGCGTTGTACAGCAATGGACCGATCAGTGTGCCCATACGGCCCATTGCATCTGTTGTGAGCGGGTACGCGTTGTACAGCAATGGACCGATCGGTGTGCCCGCACGGCCCATTGCATCTGTTGTGAGCGGGTATGCGTTGTATCCCGGAATACGCGTTGTACAGCAATGGACCGATCGGTGTGCCCGCACGGCCCATTGCATCTGTTGTGAGCGGGAACGCATTGTATCCCGGAATACGCGTTGTACAGCAATGGACCGAACGGTGCGCACGCATTGGCTGGGGCCTGGCATGGCAACGAACGCGTTTTCGAAGCTTCAACGAGTCTGATGCAGTGAATTCAGTTGGCCAGCCACAACAATGTTGCAAATTCATGGGTGTCAAGAAGTTGAAGTTTTGAAGGATGCTGTGGGCGTGTATTAGTGCTGCTATTCCATGGATTGGTCAGATTCAGAAGATGCAAACGACTTGGACCTATCACTTTGGACACATGGGACAGTATCTGCCTCTGCAGCGCAAACATAATGCTGGCTGTTCCCCTGAGGGCTCACTTGCCTGCACTACATGCTCCAGGACGACATCTGCCACCAACACTGCTGCTGTCTCTGCATCCTCTGGCTACTGCAATGGCACGTACTGTGGAGAGAGCCCCAGCCTTCAGCCTTGAGGAGAACCAGGCCCTGCTGGACAACCTCCTTCCACAGTAGAGCAAGCTGTATGGGACACCAGGGGAGCAGGTGAGTGTGCTGTCCACCGCCTTACTAATTGTGCATGTTGTCTGACTAGCAAGACTTCCAGTGTGCACACCACTGGCTAGCATGCTCACTGAGTAGTTCTCACCCCCCAAAGTGTGTAGTCACATGCACTGAACAGGTACAGTGCAGTAACAGTGCATTCCAACAAGGTTTACTTCCCATGCAATGATACCATGTGGTAACTGCTGGCAAACTGTTCATAGCCATCGTTGCACTGCCTGTGTCCATCATATGCCCCTGTGATTGAGACATGTATATCCGACTGTGTGATGCACGGATATGTTGCATGTGTAGTAATGGCCTTTTCACTTTGTCATCCTCACAGGTTGATGCCCACCGTAAGCAGGAAATCTGGCTGACCATCGCCCGGGCAGTAAGATCCGTGGGGGTCTACAAGCGCCGGATCCGCAACTGCCAGAAGAGGTGGCAGGACCTTCGTGGCTGGACCCGGAGGATCGCAAGGGTCCAGCTGAAGCTGTCGCCTCCTCGCAGGAGGGGCGGACACCGGACCCTGACACCCCACATGCTCCGGATCCTGGCGGTGGTCTTCCCTGACCTGGATGGGCAGCTGAAGGACAGACAGCAGCAAGGAGGGGGTGAGTCCATGACTGCACTGTGAACTCTGTCTGACATGCTATGTGCCCTACTCTTGCCTGGTTAAACTTCCACAGTACATCAGTCTTGTGGTCCAGGACCCATGTCCCTCAATTGTGACATGCCCACTCCTCATCTGATACGCAGGTGTGGTCCTTACAGTCAGGAAATTGTGTCACTTGGGTACAGGGTCCTTGCATTTTGCTTTGCTCAAGGTGGGGGACAGCTTTTGTTCCCGTGACTTTGTGGTGGGCTTCATGGGTTGGTTGATTGCTCACACAATGCCTAAGTCGTGAAATGTAATCTGGGTGTAACTTTGATATGTGGTCCACTTGCTGATCTGAATCACCACATGTCCCTGGGTTATTTGGCACACCCCCATGCTGCGGGTGGGAACAATGTTTGGGCCTCAGGAGTATGTATGTCAAGTGTGTCACACATGCTTAGCCACCTGCCTACTGTCCAGGGCTCATCCCTCTTACAGGTGGAGCTGGACAGTCATGCCTACTCCAGGGCATACAATACACTCTGTACTCTCACTCCCGTGTATCAGCTGACATGTTGTGATCAGTGAAATATTCCCTCAGGTGTCTGCCTCTGTGTCATTGTGCTGTGGCTTCGTTGTCAGGACTACTGGTATGTTTATCGGTTAGGGCTCAGCATGCCATCTGAGATGTGACCATGAGAGACGATACTTCTGTGACTTATAGGTGTTTGATCACTTGACTGTGCACACAGGTGAATGCGACTGTGACTTTCAGGCAGCTGTTTTTCATTCACAGCACACTGTGAGGTGCTCAGGTTCTGAGAGTTGTGTTTCATGTCTCCCATATGTCCAATTGGTATGACGTGGACAAATAAGAGTTCAGATGATGTGGTTTGTGGGGGATGGACATGTGCACTTGTCAGTTACATAACTTGCATTCCCCATGTCCTAGGATTGTGACACAGTGCAGACTGTTGTTGACTGGCTGCCATGGCCATGTGACTGGAGACAGTGATGTATGACTTTGCACGCATGCCTGTGTCATGGCATTAAACTTCCTAAGAGTGATCCTGCAGGGGAGTGACATGTGCAACATGCACCCCATTGTGGCATTGACTATCCGGACTTGGGTGCATCATGGTGTCTGGTGCTGGTATGCATCACATGCATTTCTTTTTAGACTCTGGCCATCCCTTTATCCGGACACCTGCACTGACTCAGTGGCAAGAGATGTGATGTGTGCATGTTCACATACTTCACTGTGTTCTCTGCAATGTCCAACAACTGTGTAGGTGGTGCATGTGTCCACACTGTGGTATTACCATCAGACAGGCACCAGACAGATGGGTGCAAGGGCAGGAGGGGTGTGAGTTCCATGGTTGACCATCAGACTGACAATTGGCTTCTCTGAATCTGTGTGAGGACTTTTGGCAATGTTCAACTAAGGATGCCAGGGCTTGCTCTGTAATGTGCTGTACTTACTGTGGTGTGTGCGGTCAGTGCAGGTGACTGATGTTTGTCTGTTTCCCTAATTGTTTGCAGATACATCCACGGCCACAGGAGGGGACAGCTCCACGGACCAGGAGGAGCTGCAGAGCCAGACTGGGTCAGCAGCCGACGAGTGGTCTGAGGGACCCAGTGGCACGGAGGGCGAGGGGAGCCACACTGAGGAGTCCTCAGCACCATCCACCTCAGCTGAGGACCACAGCAGCTCGGAGGATGACTCCCTTGTGGAGGCGGGTGTCAGCAGCCACCACACCCCAGCTAGTCTGTCTGGCCCCGCCACCACCACCACCGCCCTCCCATTGGCTCCGATTCCAGAGGTCCGTGGAGGCTCCCGTGTTTGGGAGCGTGTCTCCTTCGTGCCAGGCACCGCACCCCCTGCCCCTGTGTCCCCTGCTGCCCTGAGTGAGGAGTCTGTGTACCTACTTCGGCAGCTCCATGTAGGGCAGACAGCAATGCTGAGTGTCCTCCAAGCACACACCACTCTGTTGACACAGCTGGTGTCGTTCATGGAGGGCATATCGACGGGTATGTCTGCCCTACAGAGAAGCAATAAGTCCATGGACTCCTCCCTGATGGCAGCAGTGTCCCTCCTCCAACAGTCCCTCACCCCTCCTACCTCTGCCCCATCCACACTTCCTGGCACCCTACCTGTCCAAAGCACATGCACACCTGCACAATCACCCAAACACACAGACACGAGCAGCACAGAAACACCCAAAAGAAAGGCAAGACGTGCACACAAGCATCCTCAGGGGACTGATACCACACACACAGGGGATGGGGAACAGACACACACACAGGCATCCACAGTCACTCCGCAGTCCTCCAAATCCTCTCCCTCCAAGACCCCTTCCCTTGCCTCACCTGCCACCCCACCTACACAGCAGCTCTTCCTCTGTGACCTCAGCCTCTTCCCCTCCGATCCCGCTGATCCAGCATACCGGGGGAAGAGGAAGTCCACCCACACAGAGGGGAGTGCCCCTCGCCTCTGGACACCCTCCCCCAGGTGCAGGCAGACTGAGGACCCCATTCGGAAGTCCCCCGGACCAGGAAGGGCAAGACCCCACCACCACCACCACGCAGCTCCACCACCCAGTCTCTCTCCTCCATCCCCCAGGCCACCACTCCACAGGTTCCACCGCCACACCCTGCCCCAGGTTCCCCCACACACCGATACCGCATCCCCAAACTGCTTAGGCCCTCCCCCCTGCCACTTGCTCTTCCACCCCCAAACCAGACGCTCTGCCTGTTTGTGCCACTGGTGTGGAGACCGGGTCCCCTGCCTCTTGCCTGCCCACCTCATCTGCCCCCCCTTCCACTCCCTTGGAGTCATGCACTGCAGTGGAGTCCACAACCACCCCGGCTGACTCGGGCACTGCAGTGGGGACCCAGTCCACTCCATCTGACCGGCTCACTGCAGTGGTTGCAGCACCCACACCATCTGACTTGTGCCCTACAGTGGTGCCGGCCCCCCCTGAGTCTGACACCTCCACTGCAGTTGCCGGTGACACTCCTGCACCCACCACCCCTTCACTGCCTCACTCTGGCATCCCCTGATCCTGTCCCTGCGGTGCCTGGCCTGCCCCTTGTATGCCCCTTCAACGAGGATGTCCCCTGTCCGTACCAGTGCAGGCAATCAATGGGTGACAAGTTGTCACATTTCACCCTGTTGGGACTGTGTATTTGGACTGGCCATTGGCCTTAGTTTCTTTTGGACTTAATATTTTAGTTTGACATTTGCTGAATAAAGCCTTTTTTTGTTTACTTGTGGTTTTTCTTTTGATGTACATGATGTAGATGAGTATCATCATGCATTTGCAGTTGTAATAGTGTTCAGATCAGGAAAATGAAGTGTTGCTGTGATGGACTCCATGTGGTCCATGGGATATGTGTCCTGATGTAGTCTGGATCTATAGCATCCTTTGCTGCAGTCTGAGGGTGTAATGTTCAGCATTTTACACAGGGATGTACGTTTTGCATTTGTAAATTAACATCTTTGTCTTACACTGATGCACATCTGGTGGGCTTACCACTGTTCAATGTTTCTATTTCCCTGACTGTGTGCCCATCTCCACTGGACATGCAGTTTAGCACATCAATGTTGAAGGACTCATCTGTGTATACAGTGCAACTTGCTTGACACGTGTTTTGGGTGTATGCAGATGACTGACGTGACACTCCCATACTCAGGCTGATGTGAGCAGAGCCTTCAGTGTGTTGTAGTTGTTGACTCACTGACCGAGTGTTCTGCTGACATGTTTGTGTCGTGCACAGACAAGGTTTGGCACAGCGGACCTTCCACAGGAGTGGAGTGCCCTCATGGCAGTGTGTAATCCCGTGACATTGCCTGGGCCTGTGTTGTGTGTTGTGTAAGCATGTCTGTGCGTGTTCCCTTCCCTTTTCCTACACAGGCTGTGTCCCTACGGATGTTGCTGTTTGTGATGCTTGCTGAGTTGTTCTGTGTTCATCCAGCATCTTGGACCTGGTTTCTCCGGGATGTGGGTGCATGGCAAACTAATGTTCATCAGGTTGTCATCCCTAGTTGTCTTTGTTGTCAGGGCTGGGGATGTGGGCAAACGCAGATGGGACACAGTCAGGATTCCCCTTTGGCACTTGTTGGTTACACAAGTCATGTAATTTACAGTTTGTGATAGCTTTCAGTGATTGTGACACGTTGTGTGTGTGACTGCTGCCACTCCTCAGGGTCAGAGCTGCAATGTTGGAAGTTGTCTATGTGTGTTATTTGTGGGTCACCTTGGCTTCTTCATTGGTGTGTGACTATGGCTGGGATCCCATTGATTGGGGTGGATTTCACGTCATGCCCATGTACCGCGTACTGTGCAATGTGTCAGACATTCACAAGTCTTGTTGACTGGCCATGTGTGATGGGTTTCTGCACCTTAGTTCCCACCACCACCCCTGGGATTGTCATGGGTGCATGTGCAATGTCACCAGTCCATGTGAGCTTCACTGCTGCACATTGGTGGAGATCAAGGTGTGTGGTGTTGAGTGTGTGAAAATGTGAGTTGTTGCACGGCTAGACCCCTACCTCCATATTGGCCTTGGCTGGCAGGCCGTGCTGATTGATTTGTGCTTGTGTAGGTGTGATGGTAGTTTGTTGCTCAGGACACATGGCTGTGGTTCACAGTGTGAATGACATCTACCTTTGTCATCACAGTGGGATTATCATGCAGGCTAGGGTCACCACAATGTGGGGTCCCTGGGGGTAGTGCTGTGGTGGGTCTGTCTCTTGCTGTGTTAGTTGCTGTTCCTACAAGCTTGTGTGACATGTGTAATTTGGGCTCCCTCTCATCTAACAATGCCTGTTTGCCCACATCGGGGAATCCGATCCATGAGTTACTTTTGTATGGCACTGTATACACATCTGTGTAATTGGAATTCAGGCCTCCTCATGTGTTGTGTGGTTGCCTGGGGACACTGGCACACACCCCCATCACCTGTTGTGTTTGATATGCAGTGTGAGTCTGCCTGTTTGTGTTTGTGCATTTGCACCACTGCATTGACATATCTTGAGTATGCCATTGGCTGCATGTTGTTTGGTGGCTTTCCCCTGCTGTCCCTGGGACTCCTAGGTCATCAGTCAGCACAATAATCATGGTTTGTATGTCCCATTGCTGCCATGGTATGGTATTTGTTCACCTGACATCTACAGTCTCCACAGGATATCTACATTTGTGTGTCCATTGGTGCAGATATGTGGGTCTGCATTATGATGGTCACTTCTGTCATTGTGTTATTTGTGAATGTTGACAATGTGAGCCCCCATGGGTGATGTTTGTATGCACATGGCCAAAACGATGTTTCATTGCCACTGCACTGTTTGCCTCACCCAATCTATGTTGCTATGGGACACAAGCACTACTATGCCACTGATGTGTTTGTTGTTGTGTGACCAGGAATCATCCATGCAGTTTGGCTTTGGCAGCTTTTACCATGACTACACTTACCTTTTGGTCACTGTGATGATGGGGCTTTGGGCCCCATTGCCACACTGTTCAAAATGTGCTTCAGCTATGGACCCGACACTTACCTTTTGGTTACTGTGGTGATGGGGCTTTAGGCCCCATTGCCACACTGTTCAAAATGTGCATCAGCTATGGACCCCACACTTACCTTTTGGTCACTGTGGTGATGGGGCTTTAGGCCCCATTGCCACACTGTTCAAAATGTGCATCAGCTATGGACCCCACACTTACCTTTTGGTCACTGTGGTGATGGGGCTTTAGGCCCCATTGCCACACTGTTCAAAATGTGCATCAGCTATGGACCCCACACTTACCTTTTGGTCACTGTGATGATGGGGCTTTAGGCCCCATTGCCACAATGTTCAGAATGTGCTTCAGCTATGGCCCCACACTTACCTTTTGGTCACTGTGGTGATGGGGCTTTAGGCCCCATTGCCACACTGTTCAAAATGTGCATCAGCTATGGACCCCACACTTACCTTTTGGTCACTGTGGTGATGGGGCTTTAGGCCACATTGCCACACTGTTCAAAATGTGCATCAGCTATGGACCCCACACTTACCTTTTGGTCACTGTGATGATGGAGCTTTAGGCCCCATTGCCACAATGTTCAGAATGTGCTTCACCTATGGCCCCACACTTACCTTTTGGTCACTGTGGTGATGGGGTGTTCAACCCCATTGCCACAGTGGTCATGGTCGGCTTGCATTGTGGAGGCCACACACATTTATGTGTAACACATGTGATAGGGGGTCACATTGTATGTTCAATGTCATGTTCAGTGTTGTAAAAAAGGAGTTAGGCCCATGGGGCAAGGCACAGGCAGGGCTGTTTATATATACTTGAAAAAAGAATGAGCCTGTACTCTTGCGTTCTTTGTTTAGTATACAATTTCACTAAATAGTCAAACCCATCGATTTCAGTTTGAGCAGGTATTTTATTTTAACCTTTTTATTTTCACTAGATTCTTATTTTTGCTGCTTTTGATCAGAAAAAACATGTGTCTGGTCATATCAAAATTCTAGACATAAATGTGCTATACAACTTATATTTACATAAATCAATGTGTGATTTTTACAAAAAGAAAATCTAATACATATATCACATCCAATACATATATCACAATTGTTATTCTCAATTTTAATCCTGAAACTCTAAAGCGTCTATATTCAGTATCCCAAATCAATACAGGGGAAACTATTATTTTAGAAATCTTCTCAGATTAAATTTTATTCATTATTCCTCAATATTTTTATGTGCCATGTGCCTGTGCCATGTGCCGACGCGCTTTGAGTCCTGGGAGTTGAATACAGGAATCTCATCAGGGCTTTTAATTTTGACAGCAATGGTGGTTTCTGAGAATTCTTACTAATCTTCACCTTAAGGTATACGCTTCACCAAAGGACATTTAATCTCAATCATTAAGGATTCTTATCTTTGTCTTTTTATAAGGCAATTGCATCTAGTTTCCTTATATGCCGGGCATTTTCGCTATCGGCTTTTCAAACGCTACCTGGATCACCTCCTCTCTTGTAGCGGCACTCGCTGATTTAGATTAACTTGCGTTCTCTATTCTCTGACTTGGTTGAACTGCAATTGCTTTCATCTCCTGATCCCTCTCTGCCTCCGTTTGGTCAGCAAAGATAAGAATCCCTAGTGATTGAGATTAGATGTCCTTTGGTGAAGCGTATACCTTAAGGTGAAGATTAGTAAGAATTCTCAGAAACCACCATTGCTGTCAAAATTCAAAAGCCCTGATGAGATTCCTGGTATTCAACTCCCAGGACTCAAAACGCGTCGGCACATGGCACAGGCACATGGCACATAAAAATATTGAGGAATAATGAATAAAATTTAATCTGAGAAGATTTCTAAAATAATAGTTTCCCCTGTATTGATTTGGGATACTAAATATAGACGCTTTAAGAGTTTCAGGATTAAAATTGAGAATAACAATTGTGATATATGTATTGGATGTGATATATGTATTAGATTTTCTTTTTTGTAAAAATCACACACTGATTTATGTAAATATATGTTGTATAGCACATTTATGTCTAGAATTTTTGATATGACCAGACACATGTTTTTTTCTGATCAAAAAAGCAGCAAAAAATAAGAATCTAGTGAAAATAAAAAGGTTAAAATAAAATACCTGCTCAAACTGAAATCGATGGGTTTGACTATATAGTGAAATTGTATATTTAACAAAGAACACAAGGTACAGGCTCATTCTTTTTTCAAGTATGTTCAGTGTTGTAGGCATTTGACACAGACTACACACGCTTGTCATGGAGTTGGGGGGGATGTAATTTTCAGACATTCCTTATGTGGGAGTATGCTGGTTGTGTCATGCATTACCCGTCCTATGAGTAGGGGTGATGGTAGTGGCAGGCATCCAGCCCCCTATGAGTAGGGGTGGTGTCAGTGGTAGGCATCCATCCCCCTAAGGGTGTGGATGGTAGTAGTGACAGGCATCCAGCCACCCATGAGTAGGGGTGGTGGTAGTGGCAGGCATCCATCCCCCTAAGGGTGGGGATGGTAGTAGTGACAGGCATCCAGGCCCCCATGAGTAGGGGTGGTGGTAGTGGCAGGCATCCAGCCCCCTGAGTAGGGGTGGTGGTAGGGTGGTGTTAGTGGTAGGCATCCATCCCCCCATGAGTGGGGATGGTAGTAGTGACAGGCATCCAGGCCCCCCTGAGTAGGGGTGGTGGTAGTGGCAGGCATCCAGCCTCCTATGAGTAGGGGTGGTGGTAGTGGCAGGCATCTAGCCACCCATGAGTAGGGGTGGTGGTAGTGGCAGGCATCCATCCCCCTAAGGGTGGGGATGGTAGTAGTGACAGGCATCCAGGCCCCCATGAGTAGGGGTGGTGGTAGTGGCAGGCATCCAGCACCCCCTGAGTAGGGGTGGTGGTAGGGTGGTGTTAGTTGTAGGCATCCATCCCCCCATGAGTGGGGATGGTAGTAGTGACAGGCATCCAGGCCCCCCTGAGTAGGGGTGGTGGTGGTAGTGGCAGGCATCCATCCCCCTAAGGGTGGGGATGGTAGTAGTGACAGGCATCCAGCCCCCCCTGAGTAGGGGTGGTGGTAGTGGTAGGCATCCATCCCCCTAAGGGTGGGGATGGTAGTAGTGACAGGCATCCAGGCCCCCCTGAGTAGGGGTGGTGGTAGTGGTAGGCATCCATCCCCCTAAGGGTGGGGATGGTAGTAGTGACAGGCATCCAGCCCCCCCTGAGTAGGGGTGGTGGTAGTGGTAGGCATCCATCCCCCCATGAGTGGGGATGGTAGTAGTGACAGGCATCCAGGCCCCCCTGAGTAGGGGTGGTGGTAGTGGCAGGCATCCATCCCCCTAAGGGTGGGGATGGTAGTAGTGACAGGCATCCAGCCCCCCCTGAGTAGGGGTGGTGGTAGTGGTAGGCATCCATCCCCCTAAGGGTGGGGATGGTAGTAGTGACAGGCATCCAGCCCCCCCTGAGTAGGGGTGGTGGTAGTGGTAGGCATCCATCCCCCTGAGGGTGGGGATGGTAGTAGTGACAGGCATCCAGGCCCCCCTGAGTAGGGGTGGTGGTAGTGGCAGGCACCCATCCCCCTAAGGGTGGGGATGGTAGTAGTGACAGGCATCCAGGCCCCCCTGAGTAGGGGTGGTGGTAGTGGCAGGCATCTAGCCCCCCATGAGTAGGGGTGGTGGTAGGGTGGTGTTAGTGGTAGGCATCCATCCCCCTATGGGTGTGTATGGCATTGGTGATGGCCATACCACCCCTATGGTTCGGCTGTTGCTAGTGTACGTCATTTGTGCATCCCTATGTGTGTGTGACATATTTCGGGTACGTGTCGTTTGTTTGTGTTGTTGGTGTTTGACTTACCGTCTGTGCCGTACGCGTCCGTGCCGGTCCCGGTAATAGATGTAGAGTATAGGTAGGACCTGCGCGATGGGAGTCATGCTTGGGTCGTCTCGTTCGGGTTTCGCGTGTCTTCGACTCGTACTCGTCGCTGGCTTGTTCGTCTCGTAGCCGTGGATCTTCTTGTGGCGCGAATCGGAGCTTATGTACGGCTCTCCCGGATGCTCAAACGTGCCGGACGTAGCGACGGGTTCGGCGCGTACGGAAGGCGCATCGTACTCGTCTGGCCGGAAGGTGCTGTGTATTTGCTTCCGTGCGACTCGAATCGGCGTTTACGGATCCGGCTCGGGCGGGGAACAGGAGCTGAAATGGGTGAGTACGGCTCGCTCGGAATCTGGGCTTTTATGCGCATCGTACTTGTTTGTTCGGACGAGTGTTCGAATCGGTCGGGAAACACGCGTTCGGCTTGTATTTTTTCCGGACGAATACTGTTAGGTGCGCTTCCGGCCGAGATCGGAATCGACCCCTGAGTGTTTTCCGCACCTATTACCCAAGGTGAGGTGATCACTGCTCGGTATACTGTTACTCACTGTGCCCTTGTTGCTCCTGTTACCTCCAATATGAAGGTCAATGCATTTGAAAGCACAGCATGTGCACTGGCTACTTCCAATATGGTGGTCAATGACAGTACAGTCGCACACAAGTAAAACTGCACGCTGAAGAAAAATGGCCCGTCACATCACTGAAACTCCTCCAAATCTCCTCTGTACTCCCCACTCCAAAACACCTCATTGTATAGGCTGCTTGAGGGGCAAGCACTTTCTGATAGTTCCAGGCCACGATTTGTGGAGGGGGACATGCAGAATGTGTGCACACAGTGCTCTATCAATCGCACTAGCCTTGCAGCTCCTCTGCCGATCAGAGGAAGAAGGCACCACTACAAAGGGTCTTCTCGAGACACTGGCATTCACAATGTCTTCAGCCGCAAATTAGAGAGACGCTCCTTCAAAGTTCCTTGTCAAAATCAAAGAGGTTCTCCAAGAAACACCAGCTGGGCATACGTTGGTTCATGTTGAAGGTTTGGCTACAACTCGGCGCCAGTTTTGTGTAGTAACACACTGCACAAATGGAT
Source organism: Calotriton arnoldi (assembly GCA_963921515.1). Lineage (NCBI taxonomy): Eukaryota > Metazoa > Chordata > Amphibia > Caudata > Salamandridae > Calotriton > Calotriton arnoldi. The sequence goes on from CAWUFW010017384.1 coordinate 58,589, forward strand.
GTTAAATAAGCTCCTTTATTATGTGACCTAGCGCTCCGAAACTTCCAAGCAACTGATTTCTCCAAATGTCATTTCTCACATTCCAACTTCAGCAATCCACGTTCTTCTGATGTCATTACTTTCATTACATCACCTCTACACAGAGGTACTTTGCCTGATGTTTGTGCCTTGTAATTTTTAACCACAGGAGCTAAGACAAATGAGGACTGCCTGAGAGCTGCAGAGTAAGAATGGCAAGAAGAGTCTCAACAGTGTGTAGAGGAAGCTGATTAAAAACGAGAACTCAAATCTGTGAGCACATGGCGTTTTCTTGGAACATACATGGAAGAGAACAACATAACTCTGTTGGCACTAGTCAGATGTTCTTCTATGTTATTCAGTCTTTTTATGGCAGATATACCTGTAAAGCTAGACAATTGCATCTCGCACGCTCCCAAGCTCGGCAAGATGACCATCTCTAACCTTTTATACGCAGACGACTTAGACCTAGTAAGTCGAACACCAATAGGTCTTCAACACTTACTTGATGCAACTCAGGAATACTCTAATTAGAACACCTTGAAAATGAATTTAAGCAAAACAAAAACAATGACCATAAACCTCAACTAAAGGAAAAAATTCTGCTGGCTTCTATATGCACAACGACTAGAATTTGTAAACGAATACAAATACTTGGGTGTTGTACTAGATAATAAAGGCTCCTTCAACCCTCACACGTAAACACTAAAATGAAAAGGCAATACAATATCCTTTGCCATGAAGTCTCTAAAGAAAGCGATTGCCGGGCCTTCTCTGGACCTCTATTGGAGGTTATTCAAGCCAAACTCTTTCCGACAAAAACATACGGGAGCGAGGCAATGAGAGGAAGAGACGCCCTCATTGTGGAAAAGAAAATCACCAGGTCTTTCAGAACAATCTTTACCCTCCCAAAATACACCTCCCCCGCCCAAATATGGCTAGAGTTTGGGCTACAGAAGCAGTCACGGGCTAGAAGGGGCGCATTCATAAAATGCTGGCACAAGATCAAAGGGGCAGAGCAAGGTACACTGAACTGGCAACTTTGGGCTGAATTATCACTAAGAGGGAACTCACTGACGGGAATGTGGCTCAGAGATTCCCTAGGCCAACTTGGCCTGAACAATCTTTGGGAGACATCAGCATCACACGCCACCTTCAAGAAAGTGGTCTCAAAGACCACCAAAGAATTGTCATTGGAAGAAGACAAGGCTGCGCTGGCAAACAGAGCACACGGCTGGGATGTACTAAACAACTATGTAACAGCCAAACCACTAACGTACTTGAGCGAAGGATTCAATATCCATCAGAAAGAGAAATTCTTAAAATACAGGTTGGGCACAATGCAGATCTTACCACACCTTCCACCATGGAAGAGGAAACCTGGAGACAACATCTGTCAATTATGCAGCCTCGGAAAAGAAGTCCTCGCGCATATAATTTGCAACTGCAAAAGCCTATATGGGATTCGTTCCTGGAGACAGGCAGTGTTGAATTGTTTAAAATCTGTAACTACACAACTGACCTGCCAATTCACATAATTTCTCAATATCGTAGAAGAGACTGCAGCTAGAATCATCCTAGCTCTGCAAACTGCACAACTCCTACAAGCACAACAATACAACCAACATAAAGGACTGAATAGCAAACACTAAACCAAACCGGAACAGTGTCAACTGCAAGACCATTATGGGGTAATTACAGTCTCACGAATCTCACAAGCCTACTCTGCATATCTGCATCTCGCACAAGTTCTTAATTAAACAGAAATCGATGTGCAATATTCCCCTCCAGCGAAAACAACATCAGCGCGGGAAGACCAAATGGAGCATAAAGCAGCTATTTTATTTTATCGATTTTAAAATGAAAGACAATTTACAGACACAATTGGCCAAATAGATCCTTTTAACTATGTTTTTTAATCTTGCTATTTTACATGATCAACTTTATTAAGCATTTGTGTTATGTACATGCAGCGGTTTTAATTAATCATGAATAATAAATTACCTACCATATGGAATGTTCTTCTTAAGGCATGGCCATAACAAAATTAGTATGAAAAAAGTGAGACGTTGCACTACATTGTTTGTACACATTTGTGAATACGAAGTGTGTAGGACCCCAAATACTGGAATCCAGATTTATCAACCTTAACTGATACAATGCTCTAATCAGATTTTAGGAAAATGCACCTTTGTATGGACCTCTGGGTCTAAATCCCAATGTGAGCTTCTCAGTTCTCACAAATATGTTTCACTGAATTGCCAGCCATCCCTATTCTATAGAACTTGCTCCAGCCTCTGCCTGTGAACACCATCAACAGGCAGTGGGGCCCAGAGTTACTAAAATTAATGCAATGCAGCGCACCAGCTAAAGTTGCTGCACTGTGTTGTGGGAATGGGAGAGAGCAGAACAGCACCATTTCTACTAAAATGCTGCAGTATTTTCCTAGCTTCTTGTACTGGCCCACCTTTAGTTGCCAAGTGCCAACGCACGCACCCTTGCGACATAGTGGAAGTGTGTGTAAGTTCTGTAAGGAATGTTTTTGTCCTGAAATGGGGGACCTTCAGTACAAAAACTATGCTTTAATAGTTTTCCTGCTTTGTAGGTATGGTATACAATGCACCAAGACTTTGCACTGTTTTTTTTTGTTGCAAAAGTGACACAACCCCAGCACAAAACATTAATAAATCTGGGCCTTGGTGTTTATTTTCTGAGTACAGAGTTTCATTCCCACAACCTCCTATTAGTTAATTATTTAACGCTTTGGAGACCTAACTGGAATCAGCCAAAGTTGCTACTGCTATAGTAATATAAGCATGAGGAAATATGAAAGCAACTCTTGCAAGAGAGCATTTAAACCAAGGCCAGGAGAGTGTAATTCACATGTTGTATGGTTTGTTGCTTTATCCTGGTCTTACAAAAGACCCTTTATTAAACTTAAGGTCTAATTTATACTTTAGCAGACTTTCTGTTAAACTGCCAGTGTAGCTGCAGGCAATATTTCTGCCACACCTGTGGTAGCTGGGCCACCTGATAGCTTTTTCCTGCAAGGTGCATCCTACTGGCATTGCAGGAGCTGAAAAATGTCTTTGGTGGCTTGCCCACCAAGCCGTGGTCGAGCTGCCTTCATGAACGGGGTCCTGAAAATTTGCCCCTAAAGCAGAGATACATTTCCAAGACCGACATTCAAAATATGTAATTGTGCTCCTCAATCAGGAACATCATCATTCTGCACCATCTATATGAAGCTGACAAATGTATGGAGGGATGCTGGGACATTCACCTTTTTTGGCAGATGTCCCAATACACCGACCATTAAATAAGATCCTCAGATTTTACATTTTCGGATGACTTTCCTGTTTCCTACATACTTTATACTCCACAGTTTTCCCACTTTTCAATATTGCTGTGGGCACACAAGCTTTACTTAAAAATGTTTAGTCATTTCTTTTTGGCATTTGTCCACTTGACTTTTTCAAACTTTTATGGTAATTTGTTAGTAGCAGATTTTATGGAATATGTTTAGATTTTAATTTCTCGATTCTCTTATCTGTATTACTCTTTGAAATGTTGATGGCTACGCTTCATGGAACTTCTCATGCTAACCCTCAGCTTGGCCCAAGCTACCAAAATATGAACCAGGAACACTACGTGGATTACAGAGAGGCCCACGGACTACATGTGAGGATTGGTGGAGAAGAGAGTTGTGGGCGCTTTAGTGCAGCATGCACAATGGTCTCTTGCCACAAACCCAATTCCCAACCAGAAAGTATTTAACAGGCGGCTTTGACAAAATATATCATTTAGCAACTGTTTAGCTCACAAGGTGAATGTAGTGGCTTATATACAGATAGAGGGGCAGATTTACAAGCCCGTTGCGCCACTTTTGCGCCGCCGTTGCGTCACTTTTGTGACGCAGCGGCGACGTAAACCATGCGCCACGTTGCGCATTATTTACAACGTGACGCATCTAGGAGATGCGTCACGTTGTAAAGCCTTGCGCCACATGAAACCTGCGTCAGGTTTCATGTGGGCGTTCCTCCACAGGGTGGGCGTTCCGTCGAAGGAATGCCTCGTAAAGTGACGCAGTGAAATCTACAAGATTTCACTGAGTCACTTTTCCGACGCCGCTGCGACGAATCCTTACGCCTGCTTCAAGCAGGCGTAAGGAGTGGCGCACCACGTTAGGTATGGGCGGCCCACGAGCATTGCTGGAGCTGCGTCGCGCTTGCGACACGACTCCAGCAATGCGCCGCCCTTGCGCCACAGGATGCGACACGCATCGGCCTTTCTTGCGCCACGGTGCGCCGCATTGTAAATGCGGCGCTTCCGTGGTGGCGCAAGGAGAGAATTGCGTGTCGCAACTATTCTGGCGCATCCCTGCTGATTTGCAGGGATGCGCCAGAAGTTGTAAATCTGCCCCAAAGAGTGCAACTGTATCACTGAAAATGGTGCCATTTCGAGGTTTAATGTATACTAATATAGGCAACCCCTCACGAGGGCAAGGTAACCATCTTTGTATGCTCTTAGAGATCCGTCCTGCCCGTCATGATGGATTTTGTATCGAAATATCGCAATCCACCAGACACATAACATCTCATATTTTCATCCCAGCAGCTACATTGTAAAATATCTTTCGGCCCGTAGGCGTTGTTATGTGAGTGGAGCTAAAGCTGCCAGAATGTCGTCAAGAGTGTAAAGCAGATGACTCTCTTCCTGCTGCAGTGTTGTCAGGGAGGTCGGTATCAGTCAGGAAGGGATGGTTCGAGGTCTCAGGCAGTGTGCAGCAACTTCAGACATCAATGAAAACAACAGGCCTTACAGCACATATCCCTGCATCAGCCAGGTGATCTGGACAGTCCGGCAATCATGTGGTCTCACTCACTTCCTGTCAGGATCCACCGTCAGTCAAGGACACACATCCTTCTCCGGGATCTGTGCTGCTTTGCCAGGTTGATGTAAAGTTTAGGGTTAATGCCATGTTTCATGTAGCATCGAGCTACATGGTTACATCTCGCGGTGGAGAATGAGACACCACAATGAAATCTATCACAACCCCGGCAAAACGTATGAACTTTAGGCCAAGCCACTCTAGTGAAAAAAACTACTTTCTAATATTATGTTCAATGTTAAACTTCATGAAGGAATTTACCCAAAAGCATCAGACGGTTTAAACATACATGTACGCATTTCCTCAGTATGCGGTGAATACCGAAGATCTCATCTTGTCACCTTCCTTGGAGGATAATGATTTCACAATATGTCGACTATTTTTATACCTTTAAATTATTGCTGCGGTTTCTGAGAATTGTGATATGCAGACTGCGGCAGCCACGTCTCTAGAGACAAAGAAAGTGATTTGCCTAGAAACGAGAACCATTGCCAAGTTATCCTGTTACCATCCAATTCTGTGGTTTTATGTAGGCGAACGTGTGTAACGAGATCCCTTCTTCTGCTTCCAGCAACACAACCGAGGCAGCCTAGAGCAAGGGGAGTGGGTTAGCAGAAAGGGCAAGTCGAAGATCTGCAGTGTGAAAAGCGATCGAAAAAAATCTAAATTGAATTCTAACATTTAGCTTCACAAGTTTGCTTCGTTTCATTCTGTTACTTTAATTTACAATTTATATATGCTCCAGGTGATGATGAACTTTGCAACTAGAAGGTGAGGTTTTACACTTGCACTGCACTAGAAGCATCATTCATTCAAGTGTAATTAAAGTGTTTCAATGACACGAATGCAATTTTTGCACATTTATACATTTAGCAAGAAGCTAATCTCTTTACTACTAAAAATGTATCACCCGTATTTGTGTTCAGGACACACTCTATATTAGTCTTGAAAATTGAGGAAATTAGGTTAGCAAATAAATATCATGTAAATAATGACCTGCAAATATCTTTAAAAGGATGATCTTTACTTGTGACATGAACTGGATCAGATCATCAGAATAAGGGTGTATTACCTAAACCCAAAGAGCAAAGGTAATTGCGCAGAAGTGTGAATGCAACATGTTTGCAACAAGTTTATACAGTATAAAAATAAATCCGATTTCACTTGTTTTGGTAAACTAGGGCTGGACAAAAAAAAATATAATTAAAACTGATTCAGACAATATTTTGTTATAAATGAGATGGCTTGGGAACACAATCATAGCTAAAATCTGCAAGAGAGCCCTTTTCACCAGGCGAAGAGCGATCATAATGGTTTTTGTTATATGTGTTAAGAAAGATGAAATGCTGAAAATAGAAATAAAAACGCATATTTAAAGCTTTATATTATGACAGAGCAATCACTGGACAAGGGATTTACTAGGTAAATATTTTGAAGAATTTAGGGACATATTATTAAGGGGCCACGGTAATCATCGCAAATCGCGCTTAGCGCGATTTGCATTATCGCCGTCTATCACTGGTTCACATCGCCGTGTTAGCAGCGTATTTGCAACACTTTGCTGACAGGCGATATGAAACCCGCCGATAGATGGCGATACACATCAATAGCGGCGGAATACAGCGAAATAAGAACAGCGCTAATGAGAATGTTGTAAATAGGGAGATGTGGACTTAACCATGCAATCCACCTCCCATTTAACTTATAGCTAAGTCGGGATTTTTGCAGACGTAGGAATCCGGCGAAAACCGCGGTTAGCGCAGCTTTAATTATCACTTCGCGTGTTTGGGGCTGGGTTGTAAATACCACGGTGTTTCCTTAGCGACTTTTTTCATGTTGGTTTTCGAGGGAACACCTATTTTGCATCTGATTAGCGATGTATATCGCTAAGATGCGAGGCGTCTCGTAAACGGCAGCTAACATGCGCTAATGCATGTTAGCGCCGCCTTGATAATTGTGCGATGTGTAAATCGCCGCTTTTCCGGCGCTATGTGCCGGGAAAGTGGCGATATGGCCCTTGATAATATGCCCTATAGTTCACTGTGGTTGGAAGTCGTTTCAACTCCTCTCAAGACAATTTAACTCTTTTTCCGAAGTTTTAGCTGCCCCACGGTCCCTCAGCTCTACTAGTAATTTGTTTCTATGGCCAATGGGTTCCATTTTCAGTTTCTAGGCCTAGATTTTCTAATATTTCGCGTCCTGGGTGTGCCACTTTTTTGGTGCAACCATGACGAAAAATTTATGTTGGTATTTATAGAGTATTTATAAAGCCACCCAAAGCTCGATCATAGCTTTGTAAAAAAAAAAAGAAAAAAAAGTAATGCAACACAGCACTGTCGTTAGTCACTTTGCATCGGGGAGGCGTTACATGGGTAGTGCATGATTTTTTTCGTGCATCCATCTATGTTTTATGATGCAAACTCAGATTTTCTGAAGACTGTAAACTTTGATTTGTGCCAAAATTGTGCACCTTCCCGAGGCTGATGTAACAAGGAGAAATATCTTGATTTCTCCTCATTACTTCCTTTTCACATTGTACTGCATTCTCCAGCACACATACTAAGAGGAATACACCTCTACGGATAGTTGTTGTGCAGGAATGTACCCCTTACGGTCTAAAAACTATCCAGCCCACAGCACATGCACCCCTACACCAAGGTGCAAGGGTGACTGCATTGGAGGTGGCAGCCACAAGTGCACAAGTGCAGGGAGAGAGCTGAGCAGCACCATATCTTTCTAAATATGCATAGTTCAGCTCTCCCCCATTTTCACTGCACAGCAACTTGTCTTGCTGCTCTGCATTGTTTGAACTGTTAGTAAATCTGGGCTCTAAAGTTTAGATAGTTCTACTTCAGTAATAGGTAAGTTGATAAAGCTACTTGTGTTTTAATTGAAATAATAACAACATGAACATTAACGTTTTTCACCATTTATTGCAGTGTCGTGAGGGGCTGTGCAAGATTGAATCACTAAAATGAAGGGGCAGGAGAAGCTTAGAAGCTTTCTTAAATATCCATTATTATCACTGGAACCACCAACTACCCTCACTTATTAAAAGTGTTGCACACAATAGACTTTCACTAAAAAAAGAAAAGGCTAAAATACTCTTTATGTATCCTACTGTTGTATCTAATTGCAAAGCACTGCAAATACTCAGAAAGATGTTACAAATAATTTTCACTCTTTTGGCACCTGCCTGTAGCAAGGTACGTCTACTGTGGAGCACAATGTCTTTGGTGGAGGAAGCTTCAAGGGTGAGTCTTTGCCCATATGCACAACAAATACAGGCCCAGATCTTCTAAGGCTCTGCACCATCTCAAAGTGATGCACCGTGGCTAAAATATATCTAGTTTTCAGCACAAAAGTATTTTTGCTCTTGAAAGGTGGCCTTTTCTTAGCACAAAACGCATTTTGCATTGCTATGCATCACTTTGCATGAGAGGGGTTTTACTGGGATTTTACTCTGGGGAATCAGTGCAAAAGCCATACGTTTTAGCCTGATATACTGAGATAGCCAGACTGGACTTTGTATAAACAAATTCTGCCTCCTTGAGGCAGGCTCTAACAAGGAGAAATGGTTTGATTTATTTAAAAAAAAAAAAAACACACATCGCATGTGTGCTGAAGTGCACAGCACATATCCAGTGTGTGAGATCCTTCTATTTTTGTCTAGTATTTTGTACAGATTGGGGATGCTTCCACTTCAAAATATATGCTAGATTTCACACACTGACCTCTGAAAGGTAAGGTAGCCTTTTTTGTGTGCCAGTGATGGTGATGCCAGCAGCAGCAACCAAAATTCTGATACATAAGGTTGTGTGCTGTGTTTCCTCCCTTGTGCAACACAACATAGTGCATCACATTTCGTCGCTGTGCTGCCGTGCACAAACAAAATTGTAACTCTACTCCACACTGTTAAAGGTAGCAAGTGAAGCAATCATACAGGCAGTTGCGAAGACAGCAAATCTAGAATTTCCATTGGCAATTATGATAAAAAACCTGGTTTGGCTTACTGCAAACAAGGCCCCATTAAATGCATCTACATTTAATATTTGCATCTGAGATGAGTAATAGACTAAAAGGAAAAACAACATTAGAAGTTGCATCAATCAAATTAAAAAAGAGTAAATAGAACAGCCAGAACAGGTAGACAGAAATGTTTCTCTAAATCATCTGGCTCCTAGGGATGATGATAAAATTCCTACTTAGGTGTAAATACTTTTTTGATGAGAAAATTATTGCATGAGAAACAATTTATAGAGTGATGGGGACATCGATATATTGTGCAGAATACATTTTAACTCTTGAAGGATTGACTAATATTTTAGAGATTAGTATGTTAAAAAGAAATGTATTGTCACAAAATGGACATCATAAATTAAGCCAAACTGTCTCCCTGGCATAAAATTCGGATCACTTTGGTTTTGTAAAGATGCAGCGTACAGCTATAGAGCAGCTGACAAAATCATTACATACTGCTCTGTCTCTGAGTAACGTTAATACATTCTAATTTTACTTACATAGTTTGCAAAATCAAATAGAAATAGTATGAGGAACAAAGACTTTACAAGGTGTTTATCTTGTTGTTCCATCAATTTTCATCTATTAACAAGTATTGGCAATGCCAATAGGTTGGGCTTATTAATGAAAGTGTCATTTGTGTCACTTGGTTTAGTCATTCAGAAGTTATCATACATACACTCTGTCACTCATCCTTGCACTTATCCATTCATTAACCCATCCATTCACTGACTCTTTCTTAGAGTCACCCTCTGACTTAGCCACTATGAGGCACACAAAAATTTCAACAACATATGGAAGATAAATTAAAAGAATACAAGTAAAAAAAAAGATTACATACTACTGTCTAAGCATGACAGACAGATGCTTGAAATAAAAAAACTAAACATAACAGCAGGTGTTAGTCTTGCAAAAGTATTGTAAATAGTCTTTCGTTGTTTAAAAGTTCAAGCATGGCTGACCCAGTAGATCCAATGTGTTGACCATTTTGGAATGATAAAACAATGATGCAGTATGGACAACAGTATTCCATAATGGTCTCCTGGTTTAGGGAAAGTGGCCATGCGAGATGCAGTGCAGATGAAAGAAATGAAAGAAAGGGGTTTTACGAAAGGGAAATGCTCAAAACAAAAGGATTGGGCAATCAGCCCTGACTCTGAAGTGCACTAATTATCAGGTGGATTTACACATGTGATTAGAAAATTCCTTAACTCACAGGGCAATAGAGCCAATGACTGATACGGACAGAACCATTACTCCATGAAGTTCTCTGTCATGAATGGAAGTAGAGTTTAAATGACACTCACTATTGCAATGAGAAATTCTCTTTTAAGATAAAGTTGGATTTTAAATCGCCATTTTGAAAACGCCACTTTTTGAAACTTTCCCTGCCTTTGCCATTTAGGTCCCGATTAACGAAGGTAAACTTAGACCTGAAGTCAAAGCTTAGACCTGAAGTCTATGTTTAGACCTGAATTCTAAGTTTAAACCTAAAGTCTAAGTTTAGACCTGAAGTCTAAGATGAGATCTGAAGTCTAAACTTAGACTTCAGGTCTAAGTTTACCTTTGCGAATTGGGCTCTTAGTGTCTGCAGTCTGTCATGACTGGGTGTATCTTACAGTTGAGCTTTGTTTATTACTCCTAGTCAGTCACACACAATCGAGAGCTTAGATGTGCCTGAATGGGCTATCACTGGCAGAATGGGAGGGTGGAGCTGTGCGCAGTCCTATTTGCACTTGAATCGGCAGTGTCCTGCCTCCACACAAAGAGCTACATACCCACTCTACTTAGTTTGGAACCAGGACAGGGAAGGCAGGATGTCTATGTACTTCAAAGGAAAACCTCTGGAAGCTTCTCCCGCATTCCAGAGGGAAGGCACCAGGTATAAATTTTGGACCTCAGACAACACCTCTTCAGTAACTTCCGGACTTGTGGATACTCTACCAGGAAGAAGGACTGCTGTGCTACTAAAAGGACTGCCACCCTGCTAGCCTGCTGCCCTGAAGGACTGCTGCCCTGCTGTGCTTACCTGCTGTCTGCTGCACTCTGGACTGTGTGAGAAGGACTAGACCGGCATCTGTTGATCCCAGGACCCCAAAGTGACTTCAAGGTATAGTTGTCTGGTCTCCTGACTAGAGTCTTAGGGACAGAGTGCTCCCGCAACCAGTATCCCAATTTCTTACAGCTTTTCTCAATCTTTGTCTCAGGCCTACTACCTTTATCATACCTTTTTGTTCTAAACAATCAGACCTATTACCTTTATAATTGGCTTGCCAACATAACCAATCCTGACCTACTGCGTTGGTTCAAAATCCTTTCTGCAAGGCAACCATCAGGTATACCATATGAAAATATCAAATATATACAAAATACAGTTGTCAGAATAATCTAACATCCTTACTAATAGAGCCTAATAAGGATTATCACAGTGCAAATCATCTATGCTCATGGTTTGTTCAGGTGGGTCACCAACACTAAAACCCTTGCCTACTACAGTAATCTGCATGATTCCATGTAACACAATTCCTTCCTACAGGCTTTTGCTCAGTATAATAACAATTCACTCTTAAAAGCCTATTGACATTAACACATGCTTTTCACAATAAATAAGTAAGGCCTATCATGACTTTTCATTATAAACAAATCACACCTAAGGATTCTGACATTCATTTTTCTAGTGAATTGATAAGGACTCTAGCCTTTACCAATAACTTGAAACTGTATACAACCCAGGCCTAATGTAGCACACATAAACCCACAACCATCAGGCATACATTTATGAAATTACAAATATGTACAAATGTACAGTTCTCAAAACAATATAAAATCCATCTTAATAGGCCCTAACAAGAATCATCATGGTGCAATTCTACTCTCAGGGTTTGTCTGTGTGAGTGCCTAACACCAAAACCCTTGTTTACTATGGCAGTCTGTGAGATTACAGGTAACCAAAAACCTATAATCTATAACATAAAAATATGATCATTATCTGTACTATATCCATTTCACAATAAATAAGCCAGTTGTACTGCCTTGTCACCATAACCAACTCAGGCTTACTGTTTGAGCGTAAGCATTCCCACAAGGCAACCAACCGGCTTAAAGTCCTAAAATTGCAAATGTATACAAAATTACAGTAAGCAAGGCAAAATACAACCTCTTTCAAGCAAGGCTTAACAAGGATTTTAACAGTGTAAAACCTTCCAAACTCATGGCTTGTCAATGGGTATAGCAATCACCAATCTCCTTTCCTACTAAAGCAATCTATGAGATTCCATGTGTGAGAAATTGGGTTGTTAGTTGACTGGGGTGAGAGCCCTGGTCCAGCAACAGCCACAATCCCTTGTAGGGTAAACCACAAAAAGTCACTAAATTAACCTGGGCTTTACCCTGGGTAGCTTGGTACAAAAAGCAGCCAGGCTGAACTTAGAGGCAATGTGCAAAGTATTTATGCAGCACACAAACATTAATAAAGTGACAACACAACACAAGAAAAATACCAAACCAATTAGAAAAAATAGAGTACATCTTAATAAATTATTCTACACCAAAATGACAAAATTCCAATTAGTAGGAACGGAGTTATGAATTTTTAAAGGTTTAAGTGAAATCTAGAGCTTAAAAGATCAAAGCGCCAAAGGTGGACATCTAGTCATGCAAGACTGGGTCGAAGTCGAAAGTTAAGGCTAACCGCGATGGAGTGCAGTTCATATACAAGATGTGGATTGGGCACGGTCAGCGCTTACCTTTGGACGTAGAAATATTCTTGAACAAAATGTTTGAGAAGGTAAAGTTCAGTGGGGCAAGGCTTCAGGAGGTGTCTGTGGAGGGAGTATCATCATCAGATGACCTTAGGTCTAAGGCGCTGTGAAAATTTCTATGTTCAGACTTAGTTGCCATAATGGGAGTAGAAAAACTTCAATGGGATGAAGCAGAGGACTGTAGTCAAAGGCAATTCCATGAGGTCGTATTTTATACCCCTTTGGCGAAGGACTGCTAAATCGGATTTGCTGCTGCAGAGAAGAGCGTAGAAGGAGAAGCTACAAAGTCAATCCGACTGGCGATACCACTCAGGCGAATAGGTGAGCAGGTTGGTCCCAGTCTCCTCCTGTTTCTCTAAGCACTTTTTGGTCAAATATTGTCTAAGTCCTCAGTTTTTAAAATTGACCATATGGGCACATTTAGCACCACAACCAAGTCTCCAGGACTGGTAGGACACCTTTTGTGGTTCAGGAGTCACTCAGGCTGGGTCTAGGAGCAGGATTAAGATGGTACAAGCCTTTTATGTCCCTGTAGTTCTGAACAGGAGGCCAGCAAACTAGCCCTTGTAGTCATTTCTGGAATCCTGGGTGCAGATGAAAATGTAGGGCTCACCCGCATGGCTGGCCTCTGAGGGTTTAAGGCAGGCTCCAGGCAGCAAAGCAGTCCTTCTAAGTACAATAGCAGTCTGGCTGAGTGTACAGCAGGTCACATCAGCAGGCAGGCCTCTGAGAGTCCTTCCGCAGGTCCACTAGTGAACGAAGAGTGAATAGAAAGGTCCTATTTTTGTATACCAGTTCTCTTCTTCTGGGAGGTGCAAGAAACGTCTGGAAAGGTTCTTTGAACTGCATGGATTTTCATGACACCTCTGCCCTGGCTCCAAGCTGGCTGCAGTGACAATACAGTGTTGTTAACCTTTTGTGTGAGTCCAGGCTATTCAGCTGTAAGTGTTAGTGTGCTCAGCTACGCCCCCCATCCTGCCAGCAGATGGCCCATTGAGGCACACCTAATCCCTCTGTTGTGTAACTGTCTGTGAGGAATTCACAAAGTCTAACTGTCAGCTACATCTACTTATGTGACCTAAGACAGGCTTCATTCACAAAAGAGCTAAGTGCAGGAAAATTCCAACTCTCTATAAGTGGCATTTTCAAAATTGTAATGAAGATTCCGACTTTACCATTAAAGAGGGTTTATCAGTACAATGTCGTAGGTACGAAACATGACATACCCACCTACTGTCAAGTAGGATTTACAATTTATTTAATGTAATAAGGAATCCCCTATGTTATCCTAGGCGAGGGTAGTCCTCACAGTAGTGAAAAATCAATTTAGCCATTTTTTACTTCCAGGACATGTAAAACGTAAAAGTACACGCCCAACCTTTAATTTCACAGCACTCTGCATTTCGGGTACCTTGGGCCTACCTTAGGGGGGATGTATATGTAATAAAGGGGGAGTTTAAGGCTTGGCAAGCGGGTTTAAATGCCATCAGCCTGTCACATTAACACTGCCTTCAGGCTACAATGGCAGGCCCGGGACATGTTTTAAGGTGCTTGGGTGGCACAATAAGTGCTCCAGGCCCACTGGTAGCATTGAATTTACAGGCCCTTGGTATATGATATATGTTAGAAATGGGGTTTCTGGTTGTCACAGTATGCACCATATACAAACAGGAACCACCACTCTAGTCAGTGTAAGCTAGATACACACTAAAAGATAACCTGTGACCACCCTCTGGTTGCTTGGCACAGAACAGTCAGGCTTATCTAAAGAGGCAATGTGTAAAGTATGTGTGCAACACAAACACAGTAACACAATGCAAACACCACAAAAATACTCCACACATGGTAAAAAAATAGACAATAATTTTATGAGTAAAACAAGAGAAAAACAATAAAAATCCTATAAGTAGAACCAGAGTTATGCATTTTTAAAGATAAAATCAAATTCTAGTGCTTAGAGTCATAGAGCACCAACTAGACACATCTGGTCATGCTAGATCAGGGTAAATCCAATGTTCACGCCGACCTGTAGCAGGCTGGCTACAGGACTCATTCAGGTCCTGCTAAAAAAGTACCTTGGATGGAAGAAGCGTGGACATTGAAAACTCGATGAGAGGAGCAGAGGCGGTGATGTGTTGTCATTGATTTTGTTGATGCAGGTAATGTGTCGGTTCCAATACACGCAGTTGATGAAGGGTTCATTGACGAACCCCTTTATGATGCAGGCAATGCTTCATTTTTGAGCTGCTCGTCTGTCATCATCGAGCTGCGCAGTCCATCGAAGCAATGTCCTCGAGCGGCAGTCTCGTCAGCTTCGAAGGGCGATAGGTTGGTTCTGATCAGTGCAAAGTCACTGATGCTTCGGTTTTGAAGGATAGGCACAGCAGAAATCATCTTTCCAGGGCCCAGGACTGGATTGGCACCATTTAGTAGGGTAGGACTCACAGATGGCATAGTCCGGGTGCTGTTGCAGGGTTGAAGGAAGTCGTTGATGGCCTGAGACTTCAGAACAGGGGGCAAGTCAGCAAGCCCTTGGAGTCGCTCTCTGTTCAAGTGAGATGGGACCAGTACTTGCCCTCAGCAGAGCAGAGATCAGCAGGCAGCAGGGCAGTACAGCAAAGCAGAAAAATAGCTCTTTTAGAGCAGCAGTCAAGCAGAGTGGCAATCCTTGCAGCACAGCAGTCTCTACTCCTTGCAGAGTTCTTCGAAGGTCCTGTAGTGCACTGTCTAGGTAGGGTCAGAGTCTCAGTTCTTATACCCAGTTGTGCCTTTGAAGTGGGGATGACTCCAAAGAAGGGTATTTGAAGTGGACACAAGTCCTTATTCCCAGCCCTGGCTCCAGACTATCAGTAGGGGGTAATAATTACTTTGTGTGTGAAACAAGACACTGCCTATTCAGGCGTAAGTGTTGGTTCCCCCCTCTCCTACTGCCCAGGAAGAGCTATCAGAATGCAAATGAAAGCAGATGAGTTCTCTGTCACACTTATCTGTCCTGTGTTTGTGACTGTCTAGAGGGAATACACAAAGTGTAGCTGTCACCCTCCCCAGGCATATATTGGAGACAGGCTGCAAGTACACAGAGCAGTAAGAGCAAAACATGCCCACTTTATAAAATTGGCATTTCTAAAATAGTAATGTTAAATCCAACTTTACCATTAAAGAGGATTTATCATTACCATTCCACAGATATAAAACATGATGCAGCTTCTCCTTTCTGATCAGGAATTACAGCTTAAAAGTGTATTAGGAAATTACCAATGGCCTATCTTAGGGGTGACCTATGTGTAATCAAAGGGGTGTTTAAGGATTGGCAAGTAGTTTTAAATTGCAAGTCAAAGTGGCAGTAAACTGCACACACATACCCTGCAATTGCAGGCCTGAGACAGGTTTGAAAGGCTACTTTTACGAGTGGCACAATCAGTGCTGCAGGGCCGCTAATAACATTTAGGTTACAGGCCCTGGGTGGATGGTATACAACATTACAAAGGACTTAAGTAGATAAATATGTCAATTGTGCATACACCAATTGTTTGAATTTGGGTCTCTAGTTGGCAGAGGTATGCAACCTGTCCAAGTAGGGACCACAATTCAGGGTAAGTCAGTCACACACCAAAATCAGCCCATGCTCACCCTCCTATAACTTGACACTGAGAAGTCAGGCTTAACATAAGAGGCAATATGTAAAGCAGTTGTGCATACGTGGACACAGTAACACAGTCCAAACACCACATAGAAAGATTCCACAATGAGGTATGAAAGTAGTATCTCTTTTACTCTTCAAACCAAGATAAAAATCCAATGAAAGCATCTCAAGTTACGAAACTCTAAGAAAGTACAATGCTGAAAGAGCCCTTGCACTTTCAGTAGGTTCTTTACGGTTACGCTGGGGAAATGGGGAAAAGACTTTCTACTGGGTCAGCCCAAAGCAATGCTTCCAAAGGTATTACAGTTAAAATGCAATGTCAAGTTTGCAGGAGACTGATCTACTCACTCCATTCTGGGCCACCAGCGAGAGTGCTGGTGGGTGGCAGGGAACTCTGAAGTCCTGGAGTGCACAGTACCTTTCTCAGGGATTGCAGCAGTGCTGTTGGCCTCGGGATTGGGGCCTGCTTTTCTGGAGTCTCCCCTCCTACTCAAGCAGCAGCCACAATCCTTGTCAGGGTGAAGTGAAGAAAATCCCAAATAACCTGTGTTCAACCCTCTGGTAGCTTGCAATTTTAAAGATTTAAGGGAAAATAGCACCAAAATCCCCAAAGCACCACTCGCAGCTATCTGGTCGTGCAAGACAGGGAGAAAGTTACAAGTTTGGGCCAACTGCGATGGAGCATGGTTTGGATACAGGGACCAGGTTAGTCCCATTGAAAAGTTACCTTCTCAGTCCAATGGAAAGAGTCCTGTTCATGGTGGAGGGGGCTACGAAGAGCAGAGAAGCTCCGTGGACGGTCGTCTAAGTAGCGCAAAGTGTAGGACTGGCGTTCCGGGTGGTCGTCGCTGTAGTGCAAAGATCCTGCTGTTGTCACGAGCGGCCAGGTCAGAGCTTCATGGTGGCACTCACCCTGCGATCTATGCTGTAGCATGAAGAGTCAGGTTGACAGAATTTCACATTAGTGGGCTGTGTGAGTGATAAGGTTTGGGATCTAATGGACCCGTTTGTGGTTGCAAGGAATCCAAAACTTCAATTCAACCACTCTGAGGCCACATGAAGGGTCTAGGACCTGAGGGGCACCACCTGAGGGTAGGGGGCTTGCTCAACCTGGATCAGGCTGCTGGTTCAGGTGGTTGTGAGCCTGTTATGTCCTTGTGGCTCTTAACAGGAGGCCAGAAGACTCGCCCTTAAGTCACTCTGGGAGTCCTGGGTTCACAGGCAAATCCAAATCCCTCTGACGCAGACAGGAGGACAGAAGGGCAGCAAGGCAGCAGTCCAGCAAGGCAGAACTCCAACAGGGCAGTAGTCCAGCAGAGTGGCAGTCTTTCAGCAGCACAGCAATCCTTTTTCCTGGGAAGGTCTCCACAGGTCCAGAAGTATACTTAAAAGTTGGAGTTTGAGGTCCAATATGTATATGAGGTACCTCCTTTGAAGTAGGAGAAGCTTCTTGAGATTTTGCTTTGAATTGCACAAGTTACCTGCCTTCCCTGATGTGGCTCAAGACTAACTACAAGGGGTATGCACCCTTTGGGTCGAGGTAGGACACAGCCTCTTCAAAAGTAAGTAGGGCTGTATCCAGATCTTCCCTCCCTTCCTGCCAGTGTTGGCCTACCCAGGCATACCTAAGTTCTCTATTGTGTGTGGCTGTCAGCTAAACCCTTTCATGTGACCCAGAGAAAGGCTACAGACACTAAATGGCTAAGGTAGGAAAATGACAACTTTCTAAAAGTAGCATTTTCAAAATTGTAATAACAAATCTGACCACCATGAGAGAGGGTTTTTCATTACAATTCCAAAGACACCAAACATGACCTGCCTACCTGCTCCCATTTAGAAATGATCCCTTATTAAAAGTAATACAGTAAATCCAATGTTATCCTATTGTAGAGGCAGGCCTTCAGCACTGAAAAACAAATGTAAGAGTTTTTCACTACCAGGACATGTAAAACTTAAAAGTACATGTCCAACTTTTTAAATACACTGCACCCTGTCGTCTGGGCTGTCCGTGGCCTACCCCAGGAGTCCTTTCATTGAAGCCTCATCGCATCTCAGAACTGACACATCTCTTTGGCTGCATGATGCATCTTTGATGCATTAATTATAGATAAAAACGAATATAATCTGATTTGAGAACTCTGTACCAAATTACAAATGGAGGCTTGAACAAAAAAGAATTGAAACTGTAGCATGCTATCTTTACTCCGATGTTGAATTACATAAAACATTTAACTGGTCTGATCACATTACTCGCCAGACAAACAAATGTACCATCATTGTGGGAGCAATCAAGCATCTTTCCAAAACATGCATGGTGGGGATAATCTGCTCTTTGTATCTGTATTGGCATTTTTAAAATAGGGATTTTATCGCAGCAGTTCTTTTGGTATTTTTAGTTAAGGATTCTAACATAGTAGTTCTATTTCCTTTTTTCTCCCTACACTGCGCTGGAGTGTTGATCTCTTTCCCCTCACTCCTGGGGAATCTTACCTTCTTTTACTGTTTCTGGGCTCTCCGGTCCGCCGCGGGTTCTTACCGTTTGAGCGGAGTTGCACTTTGACCCCTAGCTGGCTGCCATTTTGGAGGTTGGTGGTCCACCTTTTTCTGCACTTCACGGTTTGGGGCATTTAAGCTGATGCAATCCCATACGTGCAGCGGACACGCACAGCGGGCAAGCTTCTGGCATGCCAAAGGAGTGCTAGAGGCAAGCCCGTCTGCGCACGTCCGCTCCTGGATGGTGCAAGGGGAAGGCATACGGCCTGTTTTTGCTCTGGGGAAAAGGTGCCCTGGAAAGAACCTACTCTAGGGCACAATTTCTTGAGCTGCGCCCCGAGTCGCAGCATGAGGCGTTTGTGGAAAAGCTTAACCTAGTCACAGGGGAGGATGAATATTGTCAGCATTGTAAACTCAGCCCTGTTATTGGTGGGGCCTCCATCCCAGGCCATCTCAGGTGGCCCCAGGGACTGGGGGTAGAAAGTGGGACAGTGACTGAGACTAAGGATGGGCTCAAGACCAGCTCAATTCGGGGGCATTAATTAATGCTTGTTCCATGCCCAAACACAAAACTGAAATTGCCTTGACCATTCAAACACTTAACCTGGACTGCCTCTTTATCACGGAGGTGTGGGCTAGAGAGGACTCTGGCCCCGACTTGACAGACGCTGTCCCCCCCAGTTACCCTATTCTTAGATGTGACCACTCAGGTCAAAGAGGAGGCGGCCTGGCCCTGGTGGCTTGGGAGCTCTTCAGTTGTACCCTTAGCTCGTTGGAGAATGACCCTGGCACTTTATTGGAGGCAGCCTCGTTTGGGATTAAGATATCTGAGAAATGTAACTTCTCATGCCTTCTAATATACCGCCCGCCAGGCCCAAGTTTACGGAGACCTAGTGTAAAACCCTGGAACCGTTTGTAACCACTGCTCATTACACCATCCAATGGAACTTTAACTTTCATCTTGAAAACAAGCAGGATAATGACTCAGTGCTCCTTTTAGATCTCATGACAACCCTTGGTTACAAGCAACTGGTTTGTTCTCCAACCCATATAACCGTTCACACTCTGGAGGGCATTTTCACTAACCACAATAATCTGGTTATCAAGGCAGTTCAGCCCCTCAGTTGGGCCAATCACTGGCTGATTGAGTTTAAAGTTTTTCTACCACACCCTATAGGTGTGGCTAAGGGTCCCTCCCGATGCATATACACTGTAGGGGCTTGAATAAAAGCACAGCTGCAAATTGGGAGGCTGCTTTTGCTACGGTATCCGACGGGAGGATCAGTACACACCCTCCCACTGCAGAGGGTTTCCTAAAATCCGGCGCTCTTTCAGACCCTTGCATGCCCTCCATACTTAAATTGGCTCCTGACTTAGTAGCAAATTTCCTGTGGAAGGTGTTCAACGACATACATCAATCTGGTAGCTATCGGCCACCTGGAAGGAAGCCATTGTCTCACCGCTTCTCAAAAAACCCAACGCTGACCCCCTGGATTTGAAACTTTTTGAGCAATTTCTCTTCTCCCCGACCCTGCTAAATATTTTGAGAAATTCATCAATACTGAACTGATGAGATACGTTGAATCCCAGGAGATCCTGGATCTCTCTCCACATTGGTCACAGTACTGAGTCTGCCCTCATTGCGGCTACTGACTGCATCCGTGCGCAGGTTAATCAGGGTGGAATGGCGGTGTTGATAATGCTGGACCTATCGGCGGCATTCGACACTCTTTCACCGGTGCGCATGGTTCAGCGCTTTCGGAAAGTGGGAGTCACGGGAAAGGCCTTGCAGCTTCTCCACTCTTTTATGTCAAGCAGGGCCTACATCGTCAGCTGTGGAGGCTTTAGAGCAAGGCCTCTAGCCTTCCTTGTGGGGTGCCCCAGGGATCATCTTTGAGTCCTACTCTTTTTAACCTCTATGTGACCCCTCTGGCTGAGTTGGTGCAGTCCTTTGGATTTCAGGCGCTCTTGTATGCGGACGATATGCAAATTATTGTCTCAATCTCGAATGATTTGCAATCAGTTTCAGTGAAGTTCAATCAGTGTATGTCCAGCATTATCTGCTGGATGAAGGGCAATATGCTGAAGATCAATGTAGACAAGACTGAGGTGCTGGTATTTGGCTCACAGAATTCCATCTGGTCAAATGCTTGGTGGCTGGTAGATTGTGGTCCCCTTCCTGTCCCGGTCAGGACAGCAAAACATTTGGGGGTCATTTTTGATGATGGTCTGACCTTTGATGCACAGGTTAGCTGCACAGTTAGTACTTGCTTCTATATTCTAAGGACTCTTAGAAAGGTGTTGCCTTTTATTAGGGGTGGGCGGAATTTGTGTAGTCGCGCTACGAAAAGCTCCACGAAACGGTAAAAAATCTCTGCGAGCACGCAAAAGTTCCGCGAACACGCGAAATTGCTTGTTCCGCCCGTTCGCGATGCTTTTTTCCTGTTCGCGAACGCTGTTTGCGTGCTCGGGGAGAAATATCTCGCGAACACGCATTTTGAAAGCGCAAACAAGCAAAAAATTCAGCGAAACCGCGGATCGCGGAATTTTTGGTAATTTCGCGTTCTTTGTTGAACGCGAAATTACCCAAATTCCGCAAATTCCGCGAGCGGAACGGAATTTACCACCCAGGCCTACCTTTTATTCCATCCGAACTGCATCAGTCTATCAACATCACATTAGTCACCTCTCGGCTGGACTATTGCAATGCTCTGTACCTGAACATCAATGCAGTTTCCCTTAATAAGCTCAAGGTGGTACAGAACGCAGCAGAAAGGCTGATTCTTAATATTGCGAAGCATCAGTCATCCAGGAATGGGATTCGTTCCTTGCATTGGCTCCCCATCAGGAAGCGTATCTCCTTTAAGGTTCTGAGCTTTGTATTTAAGGCCATGCATAGTAAGGGTACGCCACATCTGAAAACTCTTTTCCAATGGTACACTCCTGGGAGGGTCTTGAGATCCTCCTCACAGAAAAAAATGGTGTCTCCTAGATTTCACAGGTCCAGATGGGGTGGCCGCTACTTTTCTGAAGCGGCCACCAAGCTTTGGAATTCCCTGCCCACCTTTATTTCCAACGCGGACTCCTTACCGGTCCTTAAAAAACTTCTGAAAACCTGGCTGTTTTCATCTTAGATGGCTGCAGGTGCATTTCTTTCTTTCACCTCATCTGTCTGCTCAGCGCCTTGACATCCTTGAGTATAAGTGCGCTCTACAAATGCTATCCTATCCTATACTATAATGGCCCCATCACTACAGCCAATATTACAAAATTAATTTCTTTTTTCTCATATGGGCAATGATAATTAAGAAACAAGTCATCGAAAAACTTGAGAAGTTGCTCCTAAGCAGCATACTTAGGGGGATATTCTCAAGAAATGGCGAGGTTAGCGATAATTTTCTTAACGCCGTCTACCGTGGGAAACTATCGCTGTGTTAGGGGCGTATTCCCAACATGCCGCTAACAGGCGATAGTTTCCCCTTCCGGGTCAAATGTCCGACGTTAAGGTAAGCGTCACATCTCTAAAAATCTGCACGCTAACGTGAAAAAAGTGGTGATGGGCCAATTAGCGACCAGGAAAGGCATGCTATTTAGCCACTATAAAACGCCCGCAAGGCAGACCAAAAACAAAAAACAAAAAAAGAAGAAACATATGAGAAGAAACATGGAGGAGCCTGGACCCAGCACAGAGGCCAACAACAACCCCACAAACACCCAAGAGGACCAGCCAGAGACCCAGGGGAAGGCCAAGGAGAAGAGGAAGACGCGATTCAGTCAGCAGGAAAACCAGGTCCTGATTGCGTAGGTGACAGAACACCAACAACAACTTTTTGCCAGCTCCACTGTGACATTGGCAACCAAAAACGCAATATGGCAGTCCATCCTGGCCAAGGTGAATGCTGTCGGAGAGGTGAGGGGGACAGTGGACGACTGCAAGAAGCGCTAGCATGATGCCAAGCGCAAGACCAAGCTGAAACTTGCAGCCAACCTGAAAGCAGCAATGCAGACTGGAGGTGCTGGATCCGTTGGAGGAACAGGTGTCCCAAGTCATCAGTGAGGAGACGGTGGTTGGAGTTCCGGGACAGGACACTGCTCAACACGACCAGACACAACAGCAACAGGGTGAGTACCAACCAGGGATTGGGGAGACGGGGAGGCGATGGGCCCAATGCCACTCATGCACAATTAAATATATTGCAGTGCACAACCACAGGGACTGCGGATCATGTCTCGGATCCCCTTGGCCCTGGTGGCATAGACACATCTCACCCTACTCAACCTATACATTGCAAGACACATATTGGTGGGCACACAGACATTGAAATGTGCACAGAAAAATTAAACCAATATAATCCAAGTATCATATCAGACCACAAGATAAGGGCTACATGAAAGAGCAAAGGACCGCATTGATTGGAGATGTGGCAGGCTGTAAAAATGTCCTCCTTACCTCAACACCACGCATATGCATGTGCCCGTATGTCGGAGTTGTGTGCAAGAATGTACATGTGCATCAAGGGTGACACAACAGCACATACACAAACTTGCACACAACGCAGACACACAAAGGCACAATGCTGTATGTCTGCTGACATTGGTGGTCGCATGCCCACTCATGCACATTATAAGTCACAAACACGTGCATCCACATGTCAAGTATCAGAGAGACGGGGCCCTGTGTAGACAAATTGTACATGTGTGATGTTGAGGCAAGGGGGCCATGTAGACATCCTGCCACATCTCCAGTAAATGTGTCCCCCTGCATGTCCATGAGATGCAGTCCTGTGTACAGAGTGACAGCTTGCAGCGTGAGTCCTGTGGGGCGATGGTGCGTGGCGGTTGTGTGGGGTGGGGAGGGGAGGGCAGGATCGGGGGTAGTGGAGTTGGACACATGACGTGCTGGAGTCAGGTAAGTAAATAAATAAATCCAACCAATTACCTTGCACTTACTGCATAGCTAACTAGGCGGTGCAGCAAGTGCAAGGTAAATAGCAGGATTCATTAATTACTTACCTAACTCAAGCATGTCATGTGTCCAACTCCACTACCCCTCATCCTGCCCCTCACCTGCCCTGCACCAGCCCCCTGCACCACCGCCCTGCAGAACTCCCACTGCAAGCCATCACTGTGTGTACACCAAGTGAGAAACCATCTAGTGAGTCTGCATACCAGAAACACATGCAGGGGGATATCCACAAGGAAGTGGCGGAAAGAGGCGTTAGCCTTCTTGGCTTAACGCCTCTCTCCGCCACTTCGTAAAAGCAAGGCTGCACCATATCCACAAGGACATGGTGCAGCCTTGCTCTTCCCACTGCGATGGTGCTAAGTCTCACAACTTAGTGCCAATGCAGGCAAGTGCAACAGTGTCTGCAAGCAGGGAGGTTTGTTTATGTACAGGAAGGTGTCCCTACCTGCACATAAACAAACCTAAAATGCCAGTTTCCAACTTACATGTGTGCTGCTTCATGCAGCAAACATGTAAGTTACAAAACGGCATTTAAAAATAAAGGTTTGTCCATGTACAGGAAGCTGTGCCTTCCTGTACATAAACAAACCATGGCATTTTCCTTTTCCCATGTGTGCTGCACAAGGCAGCACACATGGAAAATGTAAAAACGAGGAGAAATAAAGCAGTTCTCCTCGTATCACCCACTTAACACCAGGGTTCTCCTGCTCTTAAGTTTTGCGTTGGCTCCCATCTACGCTGCCCTTGTGAATAGGGGGCAGCATAAATATCAATGGGTGTTGTGGTGGAACGCCCACCACCACACCCACTGCATGCCACTTCCACGCTAAACACAGCATGAAAGTGGGCCTATTCAGAAGGCAGCGTTAACCCACGTTAAGTGGTTTGACACTGCCTTGTGAATAAGGCGAGGCCCCTATTGCCACCAAAACATCATTGAAAATGACGTTGTGGGGGCGATAGGGGCTTGTGAATATGCCCCTCAATGCCACAACAAACTGATCATGCAGCCAAATGGCTCAAATGTGCATATCCCACAATGCACACAAACAGCAGACTTCACTCAAAAGGTGATGTAATACAATGAGCAGGGGGGCTATGCCTACAACACCACAGGGCGGGGACATTGCATATCAGGAATGTGTCAACCAAATCTGTACTGCATGACTTGTCTGTGTGCCAGACTAACAGAACTTCAATGTCCCTGTAAAGAAGTAAGACAACCAAAGCATGACAACCACGAAGGATAGCAAAGAAGCAACAAATAATTACAACTAGCAAAATGGCACACACACCCCTTAGGTCGAATTGCACACCTCCACTCCCAAGTGTACACATCTGCCATACAGAAAACACCATTCCACATCAGTCCTGGTGTCAGTTGCCCATGACACCATTATGTGCATGTAAACCCATCTGTTTGTTAAGTCAACTGCGTCAGTGACCAAATATGCAGTCATGGTTGTTATCACCCACACGCAAATCCATGCATTGAATATACGTAACCAGGACAGCATGTATCATCCATGTGACCAGCTGCGTGTCACATACACAAACACACATCACCCTGCCATTTGCATCTGTTGGCCGGTTGGTGGTGACAAGGCCTGAGCACCACAAATATGCATTTGAATTCCACATCCATCTAATCCCGGGCCACTTACACATCACACGTGGGGTCAACGTAGAGGGCAATTGTCGTTGACACTGTCTGTCCAGCCAGCAACAACAATAGAAACTCACGCAGCAACATACTCACAACGGGTAAGCCAACAGGAGGGCAGTAAGCAATGCACACAAGACAAATCACAATAGACAAAGCTACCTGGATGCACATGTATACAGCATAGTGCAGCACACATTGAAACAGCAAGTAGGCCTTAGTAGCCAATGCGCCTAAAGGGGGCCATCCTCACACATAACTAATCTTGCAACCAACCGATGCACATGTGCATGACCCAGAAAAGGTGCGGCAAACTGCTTGTAAACTCATCCAATGCATGATCATCCATGAAACCCACAGTTAAAATGCATCTCCCCTTTACATTGCAGAGGGACAAACATCACCTTCTGTACAGCTGCCTGACCCACTTTTCACTGATGAAGAGGATGAATTCTCCACCATCAACACGGACACCCTCCAACAGCTGCTAGACTCCATCAGCACCCCACCTACAGGAGCAGGGCAACCCAGCTGCATCGTGCAAACCCAACCCCCTGCACAAACCACACAGCAGCAAGCACCTACCACTACGGCTGTCTCCCAGGAGCTCCCGGACCCCAATCTGGAATTCCAACGCCGTGTGTTAGAGGTCCAGCAGGAGATGGCTCATCAGGTGCGGGTGGGGTTTGACAGCCTGGCGGCCAAACTTGATTCCATTTGTGGGTGTCTGAGTTCCATCCGGGACCACATACTAAACATCACGGACACCCACAGTCCGCTCAATGCTTTCCAACAATGCTTGGCTGACATCGCTGGAGTTATGACTCAGAGACAGGAACAACTGTCCAGTCAGATTGGCTCCAGCGATGGCTGCCAGGAGTTGGGCCGCATGCGGAGGATAATGGAGAACATGGAGCGGATGCAGGGGGAACAAATGGCTGCCACGGCTGCACACCAGCGAGATGTATCTGGAATCTTCCATGCCCTGCAGATCATCATCACTGCATTGCTGCAGCAAGGTCTGGGGCAGATGAATGATGCTGCTGCTTCTACAAACACATCTCCGCCCCCTGTTGTGTCAGTGCCTCACAGTGCTGCAGGCAATCTACCACCACCCACATGTGAGGCACATGACACATCAGAGGACGAAGATGAGGATGAATCTGCCTTATTGCAAAGAAGGAAGTGGTAGCATTCATCTAGGCCAAATGGCCAGTTTCTACTTGGTTCTGGGCTGAGCATCAAGCCACGGAATATCACCTTCCACTGTCCCCCAATATACTCTGTGACACTCACCTTGGACCTCGACATGGGCTGCCATATTTCGTTTGGTTACCAATGACACATCAATCAGACTGCTGACTGAACTCTTCCTCATCCTTTGGACTTGTCAACCCTAAAGGACTCTGTCTGGCCCTCCACTGGGCATCAATGTAATGTGGGGATTGCATAGCCAAGTACTGGTCCAGTCTCCAACCATGTCAACAGACATGTGAATAAATATTTTTCAATCACACAGATGTCTGTTGTCCATGACCAATCCAGTATAGCAGTCTCGCTAAATGTAAGAGCAGTGAATCCACCAAAAAGTACACCCAGGGAAATAATACAAATGTCAATGTGTTACTGTGAAACTGATAGGCAGTGAGAGGACTGGGTATGTGTGGACCAGATGTGCCCCCATTGCTCCATTACACCAACCTGGCAATATCCCAACTTAGCCCCACATCCATGTAGTAAATAGAAATGTCTGAAAAAAGGCAAAGTCTGTTGTAGGCCACAAGTAGTGTCACCCTTTACAATTGCAGAAATAAAATCTCCTGGCATATCTACTCACACCCTACAGGCTGGACGGAGCCTGTTGTGAAGGTGCACATTGCATTTCACATCCCAAGATGGTGCACACCATATACACATTGATGAAGATATGTAAGGGCAC
This sequence comes from Calotriton arnoldi, assembly GCA_963921515.1. NCBI lineage: Eukaryota > Metazoa > Chordata > Amphibia > Caudata > Salamandridae > Calotriton > Calotriton arnoldi. Next base: position 85,983 of record CAWUFW010017384.1, read on the forward strand.
ATGTCTACCAGCCACTGATTGAACCACAATGTCTGCCTCAGTGAAGTAGAGTTGGCAATAGGGACTCACCCCAAAGTGTAAGGCGTCAGTCAGCCCCTTCCTGTGGACGAACAATGATTACTGTTTTTGGAACCCTCACATGCTGTGACCACTGTGAGCGGGTAGGCCAATGTGACAAGGGATGCGTGGTGCACTGCACTGAGCATATAGTTAGAAGCAGTGCCACCATTTCAAGGGTGGCATCACTATGAGCCAAAAGGTAACAGCTGTGAGAATATGCCATGACACTGGCACAAGAGGGAGCAATGCAACATTTCACCTTTTGTGGGCAGCAGAACTGTGTGCATGCCCAAAAACGTGAAAGGTGACAAATTCATGACTTCACGACTTCTGTGATTCACAAAAGGCATATAGGAGAAGTCAAGTCAGTACATCTAACTGTACTACTCCTAAATGCCTGTTGTAAATACCGGAAAACTTAAACTCATGACTCACTCTCAGATGACTTATTTGTGAATCAGGACCACTGTTCTGCCATATGCATTTCCCAATGGACACACAGAAAGACTACTACTTGCATGGCATGGAGGTTCTGCCTCCATGCACAGGAACATATCATTCTAAAGAATCTGACACACTTGCATGACACAGCAAGTGTGCCAAGGTCTGTGCAATGTAGATGGACTCTGTGCAAGGAGCATGTGAGATGCAGGGCTATGATGCAATCTGTGGTACCCAGCACATACATCCATCTCCATGATGGATAACAGTAGCTACTACAATATCCTCTCAATGCCATGTCCCTACCTTGTGTTGTAAATGCACCACAATGTGCTGGCCAACTCTGTGAGTCACACTTAAGATGTATAACTTCCCAAACGACTGCCCCTAGACTAGGCCGTAAATCCTACTTGCCACCCTGTCAACCATGCAAGTTTCCTGTGCTCACATCTAAGGTATCCTGACACAATCCATCCTGCTAAGTGACATGTCATGACCACACTTACATATCCAACAGAGAGTCCATTGATGATATGAGATGCATACAAGGTAAAAATACACACTCCACCACATCACCCCTGACATAAGTGCAAGCCGAAATCCAAACTGTTAACCATTTATTATAAAATTGAAAAATTTACCTATCCTACACTAACTATAATCATTACTACTACTAATCTAAAATAAACTAACTAGAATTAAGAGAAAAAAGTACCTAAACTAGCTACACTAACTAATCCTAAACACGCAAAACATATCTAAGACATCAACCCCGCTCCCACCCTTAAGGCACATCACGAGACAGGACAAAGACATCTAAGCTATACATGAACTAACTACATACACATTTAACCTACACAAAGATATATTTTTTGATACTTTTTTGTTTTTTATTAAAAAAAGACATCAACCCCCCACCCAAAGGAAAAGGAAACATCCCCAAATACTATACAATATAAAAACACTAAAACTACCTTAAAATCTAACACTAACTATACCTACACTAAAACTTTACTACCTAACACTAAAAAAACTTACCGAACACTACCTAAAATACTAGTTCAAACATTGGTGGAAGGGAGAAGAGGGGGATGGGGCACAACATGTCCTGACATTATGGTAGTCCCAGGTGTTTTTTAATGTCCTCAAGGTGCCTTGTCTGCTCAGACATTTCCCGCATCATCTCGGCCAGCAGCACGTTGTTGTCCATAATGAGCCTGCTGTGCCGGACAGTAAATGGAATAACATGATCCGCAGGGCCAGGTGGGATTGTCCCTTGGGTGGGGGTGGTTGTAGGGGAATGGGGCACTGACTGTCCACGTTGGGACCCACCACTGACGCCAGAGGGGCCTGGGGTGGCCCGTGTGCCACTGCCTTTTCCACGTGTTGCCACATCGGCCACAGATTTCCACTTGCCAGCCGCACGGTCCTCCTGGTACCTCCGAGCCATGTTGCGGTACCCTTTGGCAACCTTCTTAACATGCTGGTACCGCTCCTTCCTCACTGGAAGGCATGTGACTCAGCTGGTGTCATGTTGTCTGTAAAATGTGAACAATGGGAAATTGTGAGTCCTTTAGACTATGTCAATGTTCTCCATTCAAATCTATAATACAAGATCACTTCAACATGGGAGCCCACACTCTAGCGTAACTATGTGAAGTCAGAGAGTGACGTGGACAACTAAATGTTGAATCCTGGATCACTGACTACATGCTGTGGAGACTGACATGACAGTGCATGGCATGGGACATGTTCTGTCACAACCAAATTATACTGACAGTGTCAAATGATGTTGCCATGACATTCCCTGACTGAGGGTGACATGTACAAGGAATCGGAGGAGGGAGTCATTATCCCCCGGTGTGTAGCACCACCCTTATCCTCTCCTGTGACACAGTGCTGCATCATATGTGCAATGCTCATGTGCAGCCCTGTGTGTCCCACAGCAACTGTGTGCAGTTCATATATTCAGCGGTAACACAGGCACTCTTGCAAAAAAGTGCAAGGGTGTCTGTGTTTAGGGGGGCTTGTTAATGTGTAGGAAGCTTACCCTACCTGCACAGGAGCAATCCTGGGACAGCCCTACTCACACTTTCAACTGTGCTGCATAATGCAGCACACATGTAAACAGGTTGGGTTGCTGAACACTGACTTGTACATGAGGCGCTGTCCCTCTCTCCACCACTACTTCACAATTGGTGACGCGTTGCAGCTAGGAAGGGGGAAACATCCTTTCCTCTAAATTGTCACTCATGCATGTCTTGGATCCACTAATATCACTCCGTAGTAAAGCCAAATATGCAGCCCTTTACAACGCAAACTGTTACAATGCATTCACCATTGTAACGGCACCCTGGAATCATGATGGTTATAGTGTTGTTAGGGGTAATCCTTTCTCACAGATAGCATTCTACAGGACTGCATTTTAAAAAATATGGCACAGCAATAAATGCTGAGCTAAAGCATGCGGGGTAAATGCATGCAGAGTAATGTCAACCTTTGTGACAGAGGAGCTCATACACCTGATCGAGAGTCGGCCTGGGAATGACCCCAAGGAGACAGCTTGACAACACCATTGCAGTGGCCAAACATGCCAATGAGATTCATAGGGCCATCTTTGCTTGGTGTTTGTGGAACATGCCATTGATATGCTTGGCTCAAAGCTATGCACTGCCACTGGCTGGTATGAAGCATACCTACGAAGTAAAAGTGCAGACCTGTGTCTGAGCACGCACGGCCTGAAAACCACTGCCTCCTTGTGCATGATAGGGTACACTTGCACAGTCATCTCAGTCAAGGATGTACATGCATTCCATGTCTGATGATACTCATCAGCAACACCACTTACATGTCTCCTCTCCTATAAGTGTGCTCTGTAATCCACATGCATGTGCTGTGGTGACAGAATCCATAGACCTTATTTCCATGTGTATCACTGACTGGTGATGTGCAAAGTTACAACTGGGAGACAAATGCATTGCTCCACCTTCACTTACAGATTTTTACACACTTCTGACTTCCACAATACATCATCACACTGTAGTGATGGTACATGTGATACACACCCATACTGCATACTGCAACGTAGATCATTTGAGGCAGACATTCATCACACCGCACTGTGCCAATATATGATGTCCAAACTCACCTGTGGCGTGTGGGTCCTGGAATCTGTCAATGTCCCCCTGTGTGATGATAGGTCGTCCAGCTGTGAGACAACAAAAGTAATTTGTGTTAGTATCAGACGTTAAATCACATGTGTCATATTCATCATACAAATCATCACCATAACTGAAAATGCTTCGTAACTGTAGTGTTGCGTTTCATATTGGCTACATGTTTGGGTGTACTTTGCCTGCCATTCACACAAGACCTGTGAATGCTGAGTCTGGCCAAACAAGACAATAATGCTAACAAACATGCACATACTAGTTGTGTGACACATTCACAAGGCCCCATTTCTACACGCAAAATGATGTAATACATGATCTGTGTAAAAATGCATCGCTGCAGATCGCACACGGCAGTTTCACAGATGTTGGTGGTGTAAGTCACTCTGGAGATCTCCTATTTCATATGAGCATTTGTTCAGATCTCATAGATTGTCACACAGAGACTATGTACCAGGGCAGCGTAGCTAATGTACCACAATTTATGAGGACAGCATTTTTACACTTCATTTTGGCCAGCACACAGGTCACAGAAACAATGCTTTGCATTGTTCATGTACAGTCACCCTCCCTGTTCACATTCAATATATATCCTGCACCCATTTTTGCACAGGTGTGCCAGCCTTGGCACAACAGTGCTAAGTGTTGCTCCAGCGCAGTTGGTTACACAAACTTGCACCCTATGATTGTCAATATGATATCGCCTTGTGTCTCTGATGTACCAACATTATGCGTGGACGCATTACGTCTCCCGCCTCACGGTGCAACATTTTTGCACTTGGACACCAGTGTGTCCCACCCGGCATATTTTGTTTTTCATTACAGTATTCATGAATAAATAAAAAATTTGAACTTATTACACTCTAGGCCACCGATGAGTACCACGTAGTCCAGGAGGTCACCCTCCCGGGCCCGGCGAACCTGCCAGCGGTGCTTCCACTGGCGCACAGTGCGGTCAACTCGAAATATGCGCAGCATCTGCGCACACACATGCTCCCACCTCTGCTTGCGCACACTAACTGGGTATCCTGCAAGGATACGGCCTCCCCTCTCCACCATCAAGGGCAGGAAAAACTTTATCAGCCATAGGAAGCCCCCCAAAGCCCCCTCGGACATCCTGCCCTCCCTGCCCACACCCACCATCTCCCTGCACACACCTAACACCACTGCCAAAAATAAAGAGACCCTAGTTAGTATCCCCAACAACTACAAATAAATGTAACTACCCCAAGACAAACATCCGACAAGATTGAGGACAGGAGACAATAAAGCACGTAAATACAAGGACACCACACTTCACAGAGACACAATCCACAGAACACAGGACACAGCAACACTCTCAAACTCTCAAATCTGCAGCACACACCACCAAACACCTCCTACACTCTCCACAATCACCAGCAATGTGCTCAAAAGAGAAACTGAAAGTGCACAGCACTCCTCCAGGAAACAGGAAGCATGCTGACATCACTTCCTGTGTAAATGCGGCCCGTTTTTTGACTTAGCGATGAAAATCTGCACGCAAAAAGGCTTTGGGGTGACATTTCGTATATATCAATGTGTTTAGCGATGTATTTCCCATCGGTAGTATGAAAAATACATCGCATTTTCGGAAAAGCGTGCAGTTTTGCGCGCTAAGTGCAACTTCTTACACAGATGAAGCTTATTTAATGAAAATTCATTATTTTAAAGAAATTACACCATGTTAATTTTGATTTGACCCCAAATGACACCCTAAATTTCATAATTTACCCCAAATAACACCCTATATTTCATAATTAGCCCGAAATGACACCCCATATTTCATAATTTACCCCAAATGACACCCTAAATTTCATAATTTACCCCAAACGACACCCTAAATTTCATAATTTGCCACAAATGACACCCTAAATTTAATGGTTTACCTCAAATTACACCCTATATTTCTTAATTAACCCCAAATGACACCCTATATTTCATAATTTACCCCAAATGACACCCTAAATTTCATAATTTACCACAAATGACACCCTAAATTTCATAATTTACCCCAAATGACACCCTGATATTCATAGTTGACCACTATTGACATCCTATATGTGATTAGAATCCACATATGACACGCTGAAAAGTAGCTTTTCAAAACACCTTTGACACCCTAACATGTCTAGTTTAGAACTAATGTGACACTAAACAGCATCTCTGTTCAGAGGTGTCAGATCCACCATCATTTTCTAATTGAGAGGTTGTGACCACTTAATGTTACACTTACACGTGTCAGAGTGATGTACTCATGCAGATGATAAACATGCACACAGGATGTGTGTGTAGTGTTTTTTTTAAATATATACTGTGCTTGGGGTCATTTGGAACAGATATATGATTGGTAAGGACAGTCACGATGTGACGTGCTCATGTGAAGAAATTGTCTATGATTCTGCTCCTTCGTGCTGTGCCTGCTGCAGAAGCTGTGGGGTGTGCTCCACCTGCCTCATCTTCCTCATCATCCGGAGCATCGCCCCAGTGCATCTGGCACTTGGATCCATGGGGCATTGGTGCGTACACATATATTGTGCAATACACAACATGCTATGATCATCTTGCACACTATTTCTGGGCTGTACAACAGTCTTCCACCTGTGATGTCAAGGCACCGGAAACCTGACTTTAGCACGCCAAATGTGCACTCCACAATGCCCCTGGTGCGTACATGGGCAGAATTATACTGCCTCTGGGCCTGGGTGTTGGTGGCTCGCAGGGGTGTCATCATCCATGGGGTGAGTGCATATCCTTAATCACCTGTAACATGTAATGGAGAGATGTGTCCATTAGTAGTTATGCATACTGTGTGGGCACTGTTAATAGTTTTTGGGTGTGTGATTGGTGCTACTTTGTGATTAATGTTTGCCATGTGTAGCTTCTAGCCAATTGACCAGCATCAATGCAAATTACATTGGCTCACAGATGCTCGTACCTCCCCCCAAGCATATTCACTTGTGTGCGCTGCGCGGTTGCATTACTAGCACTCCGACAGTGCACAAATTTCAGGCCTGTCTGCACATGTCCGCAAGCCTGACACCTACACAAGCAGGGTCCCTGGCTCTCATGACGTCTAACGCTGCCACCCATACGCACTACTCGCAGTCAACGTCAGGATAACGTTTAGGTGCCAATGGGCCACACCGGACACAGCTCACGTTCTGTTCAGCTGCTGCCGCTGCCGCTAGACATTCCCCACCATCCAACACCTGCAGTTTATGGTCCAGACCTGCCACAAGGCAGCAGTCAGTGGCACCCTGAGCTGCAGGGCCCACAGAGGGCGGGAACACTTAGCATTCACCATCAACGTCATCACACACCACGTCATCTACTCCATGGGCTACGTACTCAGCCATGATCAGAGACTCCACCTCACATACCACAAGTACTCCAAATCCATTACCCTCTGGCAGATGCTTGCTAGCATCGAACTGAGCCAACTCTTCTCGACACTAATCCACAAGGCAGGGCACACCTTTAACCCCATCTTCACATGTGGAAACTGCGTCCACTTCAAAAACACCACTCAACGCCCATGGTGTGACCAGCACAGCGTACAGTTCCTCGTCATGTAACCCCATGACACACAAACCCACAGCAGGCGCCATACAGACTTACAGAGGCTGAGTCAATGAGGATCTGGTACATTCCACCATCAGCAGCAACACCCACACCGCTGCAGACAACGCCAACAGAGCAGGCCAGATTTTTCAAACATGTCTCTCCAACTGCACATACACACTTGCTCCAATATGCAACTCCAACATACAGCGTGCTATGAATGCCACATTGTTCACATACAACATCAAAGATGACAGATGCATCTGCAGATGCCTGGAGTAGAACTTGAGCTACATGAAGGGAAATATTGGACATCACCACCTACAAGGACACCCAGCTCATACTCTCCCTCAACAAGGCACCCCCACACACCAGACTGGGGTTCCGGGAAGACTGCAGCAAGTTGCAACATGGATGTTCAACAGCTGGGGGGGTGCTCTACATAGAGGGGACATTAGTCCTCAACCTCCTGACCACCCCATCAGCATGTGGCAACACCTGGTGGGCCACCGCCTCACCAGCCCAACACACAACAACTCTAGATACCTAGGCATCGTACTCGACTCCTCCCTCTCCATGTACATACAGGTCTACGCAGTGGCCAGCAGCTGCTTCGACAGGCTCTGCATCCTACATGCTGCCTTCACATGGTTCCCACCCCCGTCAGGTAGGAAAGTCAACAACGCTGTCATTGCCATCAGGCTGGACAACAGAAACACACAATATGCCCACTTGAACATGTCTGTGCTCTGCACAATCAAGACTGTACAGCACACCACTGCCACACTCGGCCTTGTGCACATTCTTTCTTCGTAGGTCGAGTGCCTACATTGCACATACTTGGTTGCCACCTCTCACCACATTTGCTAATGTGTGGCAGAGGGGCTATGCCTTTGGTGATGGTTTATCTACATGGCTGACCCCAGTTACCATAGTTACATGTGTTGTCGTGTCTGGTAGGTGGGCATGTAGATTGGCATGTTGAATGTGAGTTTGTAACGTGTGCATTCTCACAGTTGTGTGTTCCATGATTGTGGAGTTGAGGTGTGTGTTGTGTTCAGTTAGTACTTACCAACAAGCAGTGCGTTTCCATATGTGCCATCCTCAAAGCGCTGATTGATGATAGACTGGCGGAAAATGTAGGAATCATGCACACTGCCTGGGAACTTGGCTACGACATTGGTGAACAGGCTCCGGTGATCCACTATTGCCTGCACATTGATGGAATGTGCATGCTTTCTGTTGCGGTATATGTGTGCAGTGTCGGCAGGAGGCACAAGTAGGACATATGTGCAGTCAATTGCCCCCAACACATGCGGGAAGCATCTATGGCGTAGAACCCTTGCTTGGTCTCCAGCTGTTCCTGCGCAGTGTTGGGGAAGTGAAGGTGATGGGGTATCAGGCTGATGATGCCATCCAAAACTGTTGTGAGGAACTTTGATGGGGCTCGCTGTGAGAATCATCCGACTCTGGCAGTTGTTGGTTGGAAGGTACCAGAGGCCAACAGGTGCAGCACAGCCAGCATCTTTGTTTGCGGAGGGATGTTGGTTATCCGCTGTGTTGGTGCCGTCAGCCTGTGGGCTATCTGTGTCAGGATGCGGAGGATGGCTTTCCTTTTGAGCCTGTAGTGGGCAATGACATCCTCTGGCGTTAGGTCTGTGAGGCAGATGCATTGGCGATGGACCCGCTGTCTTATTCTGCGCAGCCTCGGCGGTGTTCCTGGGGGAGGTGGCAGTGGCAGTGGTTGTTGTGGCCTTCTTGGTGCTCCAAGCTGCATGATTAGTACCTCCATGGCATCAGTGGGTGTTCAGATGGGGCTCTGGGCTAGTCTCCCTTATATACAGCTATTTTTCACCATTTTAAAGACCTCCTTTTTTCTGGTCTTAAGTTCCTTCAGCTAACGGCCTTTGGCGGCAGTTTTTTTATTGCATCGCCGATCCGGACCATCATTGTGAATAGGGCGATGTGGTGTTAGCGTGCGTTTTTGCACGGGAACGCCTACTTTGCATGTCATTAGCGATAAGTATCGCTAACATGATAGGCGATGTTGTAAGCGGTTGCTGACGGCAGAAAGCTGTTGCTAACGGCTGTTAGCGACAACTTGTGAATAGGGCAATAGAAATATCGCCGCTTTAGCGGCAGAAAAGTGCTTCTTATGCGGCAATATCTCCTTGAGAATATGCCCCTTAGTATTTTGAATGTAATATCATCAACACCTCACTCCAGACTGAGGTTTGAGCTAAGTTCCCTCGCTCATTGCACCTAACAATTTGCATTTTATAAACTACCTCTGCGACTTTTCTACTTTTGATGAGAATAGATAAAAATACCTGATTGAGAAGAAAATGTTGAACTCCTCTGGAAAGAAACACATTTTCATTCACACCGACTAAATATGGTTACTTTACAATCCCAGTTCTTATGAATATGAGTAGAACAGAGGAAAATATATTAATAAAAATAACTTGTAAAAACGAATCCTTTTCAGTTCGATCTTTATCAGTTTATGAAATACAAAAATATAAATTACTTATCATATTTGATTCCTCGTAAACACTCTGCACACAAAAGCTATTTCTTAGGCTTCATCTTCTTTACATATCAAATGTCAATTGAAGGACTGTGGGACAATATTTTAATGAAACAATCACTACTGAATTTATTCCGTTCTCACAAAAAAAAATATAGAACACATTCTGCGTATCTGCACCAAAATACTGGATGCGTGCAAGAAATATGCTGTGTTGTGCTTTGAGGGCTGAACAGGAAAATATATTGGATGCACTAGGACATTTCTGTCCAATTAGAGGGCATGCTAAAGACTTTAAACTGATTAGGTACTGCATCATCTTATGAAACCTCATGTTAAATTTCTTTTTGGCTACTAGTACTGGAATCAATGTTCCAGCTTTTATGGTTGAACAGATAAATCCTAGAAAGCATGGAAACTTAGTTCAACCTTTTGCAGCCCACCCCGCTGCAGACCCATGTACAACATATTTCAAAATATCAAGATACTACTTCAGTGCTTTAATTAAAGAATGCTACTGTGGCAGACTTCAGCACTTCACTCCAGTCAACCACGCAATTCTGTGAAGAAAATGTTCCAGAAGTAACCTGTTATGCACAGGTGATCATTAGGCATGTTTAAACAAAATCAGTACTTATTTTAGACAGAATACATCATGTTTTACCTACTTCAAATGGTTTCATACATCATTTTTAGAGTATCACTGAAAGCATTCATTCTTTAATAGCCAAAATTATCTCAGATTATACTTCCCATTTCTGAGAAAGCAATGCATATCTTTCTAGACCTGAGTTGATGGTTCTTCTTTTTCACAATATTCTCATTTTGTATAAGATAGTTGTTGACATAGCAGTTTCTAACCAGGATGTAAACACCAACAGCCATCTTTGAATGCAATAATATGCAGTGCCGGAGGAATGTCTTCTGTCATCTGCCTTTATTTGTTTCTTATCGACTAGACTACTCAGGGGGATATTTACAACTGAAGAGGTGGAGTGAGGCGTTAGCCGTCATGGCTTAACGCCTCCCTCCGGCACTTCAGAAACGCAAGGCTGCACCATATTTAGGAGAATATAACGTTTCCCCTGCGCTGGCGCTAGACATAGCAGTGTAGCGCCAACACAGGCACACTTGCACCATAGTGCAAGGGTGTTTGCGTGCAGGGGAAAGATTGTTTAGTACAGGAAGGTCCCCCTTCCTGTACATAAACAATCTTTAAATGCCATTTTGTCACTTCTATATGTGCAGGAAGGGGGGCATTCCTGTACATAAACAATCCAAGGCTTTTTGCTTTTTTCATGTGTGCTGCACAAGGCAGCACACATGGAAAAAGCAAAAACGAGGAGAAATAAAGCATTTCTCCAAGTTAAGACCAGGTTTTCCCTGGTCTTAATTTTTTGCGCTGCCTCCTATTTACACTGCCCTTGTAAATAGGGGGCAGCGTCAAAAACAATGGGTCTTGCAGTGGAACGCCCACCGCAACACCCACTGCCATCCCCTTTCACGCTAAGCATAGCGTGAAAGGGAGCCTTATTTACAAGGCAGCGTTAAGCCACGTTAAGTGGCTCAACGCTGCCTTGTAAATAAGGCGAAGCCCCTATTGCCACCACAACATCTTAAAAAGTGATGTTGTGGTGGCGATAGGGGCTTGTAAATTTGCACCTCAGTATGTGAAGAACCTCCATACCACAATTGAGTAACACCTACGGGACAATATATTCCACCCCATCCACAATGAAATATGGTGTTTATTGTCACTGTGAGAAAACACCCCTTTTTATGTAGTTACCCCCATTTTTTTGCTGAATTTTCTTGCTGGCTTTTAGACTCTGCACACCAGGGCACTGTTGCCCAGTGCCCAGTTTATATTCTCTGAACCCTACAACATGTAGAATGGCTAATCTCTGCTTGGCGTGCTTAACTTTCCTATAAGGCCATATAGCATATGGTGTAGGAACTGCACCCATGGCATGGAAAATTAAATGTCGCCTGGGGACCACAGTACTTATTCTGATATCCACTAGTGTGGTAAGGAAAACAAGGCTTCAGGCAAAACATTTTAGCTGAATGCTGCAGTTTTAGCCAGCAGTTCAGCCTGTTAAAATAACCCTTTTACACAGTTGAAAGCCTCCCTTTTAAATATTAGAATGTCACCCCATATATACCTTGCAGCCAACAGGATAGGGTGAATGTTTTTGAAAGAGAAGCTTGTAGAAAATAAATGTTAGCATGTCCCTTCAGTGATAAGGATAAAAGCAATTTTCACTGTAGCAGACCTACGTGAAAAAATCTGAGTGTAGCTTAAAATACTAATACTGTATCCTGGAAATAGGACCAGTTAGAAAAGTAAGTAAACCACTCTTTTTAATAGTTATTAAAAGTCCAAATTAATGGTAATGTTGGATTGTCAATAAATATTAAGAATAACTTTTAAAAAGTTACCTTTTTCCTGCCTGAAGTTCTTGGAAGCTAACTTGTAATACCTCTCTAGCTTCTGCTAGCCTGTACCTGGCCTGAAGAAGGTGTGAATGTGGTGTGAACTTCCTCCCAGTAGTTATACAATAGATCACTGTGATTGACAGGTAGACCTGAATTGGCAGGTGTGACTTCTTTGATCTTAACACAAGGATGGGGAATGTGCCTTTCCAGTTGACACACAAGTGTCAAATCCTGCATGACAAGTCTGTATTAGGTACTGTAAATGTCTTGCACTCTTCAAAGGAAGCAAGCAGGATGCTAGGACATTTCTTGTGTATTGCTTGTCTGGATGCTGAAGGACCATGCTTTTGTCCCACCAGATTTCTGTCTCTGGGTTTATTGTGGGTACAATGCCTGCTTCATAATTTATTTCTGTGTTAAAAGTGGGAGAGTTGTGTAGTTCCTATAAATCTATATAGGATCTGCGTGTTTAGACAACATAAACTGTTGGATTGGTGTCCAGACTGATTCCAGACACCCCCACTGGATATGTTCGCCTGTAGTCCAGCTAGCTCACAGTGCCACTATGTACCCCTCTTGCCAAGGAGTGAATAGTTTCTGGCAACTATCGAACATGACAACCCTGACCTCTCTGATATCTTGGAAACAGTACAGTACGTTTCACTCAGTCACTCGTGCTCACTTTGTCTCAGAGAGATACACAGAATAAACGATGGGGATGTTTTCAATAAGCATTTATTGAACCAGTGTCATTCTAGTGTAAAATATGTGTGCTACAACAACCATAAGACAGAAACAGATGTATACTGTTATAAGCACAAACTTAGTAAATAGATGGTAGAATTGTATCATAGTGCTAAAACAATGAATATATGCAGGCATATACATACATGACAGTAATAATGTGTACTCCTACAATGCTAACCCTAACTAGATGTACCTAAATGTACCTAGCATGTATGTAGCTGTATAGCCACGAATCCCCCTAGAATAAAGCCAACCCCATTGCCTGATGTGAGAGAACGAAGGACACCGTCTTGGTCTGGAGATGGACACCCCGCGAGGAATGTCAGACCACTGTGTGCTGGAGTGTCTGCGTGCAGGAACTTCAGCGTCTAGTGTCAGCGTGTCAGCATAGAAGTCTTTTCTCCTCCTCCAGTCCCAGCAAAGATATGGAGTTAATATACCTAAAAGGTACCCTCAGGGGTTCTACCTTGCTGTGTCATGTCGGCCGAGGATAACGATAGTGTTGAACCTTATACATAGTTATTATGCAGACGATGGTAATCCTGCTATGATTCTGAGAATCCTGATGCATAAAAAATTAGGCTAGTTTTCGGGGAAAACCACATGACATTTATGCAGCACCTAACTAGGTAAAAGGTCAGTACCAAAAACTGTTATATAGTACAATGGCAGGGAAAATGTAGGTGAAAGGTTAGGTGACTACCCAGGCCTATATTGGGGTACATTGCGAATCGTAACGGGAGAACACTATATTTACAATAGCACACCCACACTCACACTCCCAGCCATCAGATCTGAAGTTTTGTGTGGCCAAAGACTTTTGCCATCTAGAAAATGCCCTGACAGATGGGATTTTGGGCCTGTTTGCAAAAAGTAGTCCACAGGCTGGTGAACTCTGCAAACCTACTCCCTCACCCGGCCTTCCCCAGAACACTGCTGGACCTTTGAAAGGATACAAGGGGACTGAACCTGCTGCACTTGGCACATGTGAGACGGACCTAAAGAGGTTGAACCCCCTTCCATTTAAAATACAAGGGCAGGAATATCTCCAAGGATCATAAGACTGGTCCATTAAGTGGCTCAAGGAACATAACAAATCTGAAGAGGACATTCCTGTGAAGAATCCTAGCTGACCGGTGCCAACTAGGCTTGGACTTGATTTTGCAGTTGCCCTCCGCCTGCCATCCTGAAAGACTCTATGTGCTTCCCCCTAAGGACCTGGGAGATATGGAAGTATGCGCCTGTGGTTGTCTGGGCAATAAAACATTTGGGAACTTTGCTCCAGAGCTTTAAGGGGAATGACAGCCAAAGGTATCCAACCGGGAGTTCTACAGTGTCCAATTGAATTTTGGGTTCATCTTGCACAGAGAAGAGTTTTTCCATAGAAAAACAACTAATTACTTTTATATGTTGGGACTTAGAAACTTTTTTGCACTTCCCTACTTCCAGGCCCTAGTTGGGTTAATGTACCTGATATGTTGTACCTAGGTCACGGTCTACCGTGACCATAGACAAAAATTGTTGCTTTACGCTTTGTGGCCCTTTTTTAAATTTAGGCATTCAAAATTCATATCTTCAGTTCTCCATATTGGATATTTGCCACCTTGGTGTCATTTTGCTCATCAAGGGTTTCTCACTTTTGATTAATAGGAGTGAGGTTTTAATTGTGTTGCTAATAGGTAAACATAAGTGCTATTTAACAGAAAGAAACCATTCATTATAAAATTATTGAAAAGCTATTTCAAATGCAAGGAGAAGATTCTTACAAAATGTCCTGAATTGCCATTCTCTTAGTGCTGTGTAGCAGACATAAATATGCAACAACAACTAATTAATATAGTACTTATGTATTTACTTTTACAGGATGCATATACGTTTACAAGATTTCTTGCAAGTGTATAACTTTTCAAAACTTGATCTCTTAAAATGTTGTTGAAATATTTGAATGTATTTTTAGAGTGGATTTTTCATGCTGAGTAAAACAATATTTGCATGTTGTGACACAAGGCAACAGGTACTGGTGTTTTGAAAATAAGCATTCCTCATAGGTTGTCATTAGACACGTGGATTTCACCTCGTTTTAGTTTAGCATTAACACAATCAGCATATCTCCAGAGTGAATGTTCTAAGTGACGAGCAATATGCTGACGGTTATCATAGACAAAGAAAGACGCATGTAGCACATTCTCTATTTCAAACAGACAGTTCTCTTATGTTAGCTAAGAGATAATATTTCACAATCAAAACCGTGCTCTGGAACGCTCTATAGAAATTAGTATTTATTGCAAATTTGAGGCTATCAAAATTGCTATACAGTCGACATGAGCTCAACACATTTCACAAGACACGTGTGTGCCCTTAAATCCAACCATATTGAAAGTATATAAGCAATGAAAACAATGGTTATATTTTTTTAATTAATGTTTTGCTTAGTTATTTTTTTAAAGGCATGCAAAGCAGTTTTGTGGTAAATCGAAGTTCATAATTATCCTAGCTCTTCATAATAAATTATTAAAATATGGATTAATTATAAAAATGAATGGGTACATACCACAAGAACACACATAAAACTAAGACAGAACTGGATGGTTCAACATTTCAAAACTGTTTGTAAGAAGCAAAATATTTATAACTATGGTAATAGCTGAATGTCAAGGAGGTCTTTGAATTAGTTTACATGATTTATCCAGGATACCAGAAAGTTGTAATTAATGGCTCAGATGCTGCCAGCAAGCAACTTTTGAAATGAGCTAGCGATTTTGTTAATTCAATAGAAAATTGTTATTGTATTCATAAACAATAGTGTATTTAAGTGAATGCTTATTTAATTATGTTTATAGGGACAACAATATCCATATCAGCATTTAACTACGTTATGTTCCTAAACATGTGCCTATTTAAACATCACTTCTTTATTAATGGTTTAAACAAACAGTAACTTTATTTTTGCTTTGCATTCAATCTGCTGTCTATATGGGAAGATATCTGTCCACCCCAAGAAGCTAATAGAAGAAACCGGATAGGGTAGCATCTCTATTTAAAGATCATTGTAATCCATGATTGGAATATTTATATGTGTTGTACCATATAGTTAATCCCCCCAATGCTAATTGTCACATTCAACAAGACTCAAATGGAAGTAAGAAATCGAGGCACCCCGCTCCTTCTGTTCTACTCGTAGTACTATACTATTATGTATGCAAAGGAAATGGGGTAAGATCTAGTAATGAAGTGAACAGAAAGCTGTTGGTTTTAGAGTTGCATATTCAAGCACCATAAAACATAAGAATTTAATGCTGTTCAAGAAATGTCAAAATTCTGTTGTAAGTGGAGGGGGCAGAGCCAAGCAGCCCATCATGGTGGACTTGATCTGAGTGAGCTCCGCCGGCCTGCTAATAATCCTCAAATATTCCTGCCTGGAACCATTCCAAATTCGCCTTTCCGACCACTATCCCAGGTTGGCATACCCTGGGGGAGACGAGGGGGCTGTTTTCTGGGTCCCGTGACACACATGAGACCGTTTGCCACCTGCATCACCGCGGCCCGGCGGGTGAGGCCGGCTGCGGACTAGTGGACCGAGCGAGCGTCTCCTGGTAGGACGGCACGATCGGAGACCCCTAAGAACCTGGACAGCCGGAGCGGAGCCTAGACCGACGTCACTGTGGTGAAGTGCCCTGTCGGGCGTGTGGATTTGCCGGCATCTGTGGGCCAAAGCAGGGCCTGCGGCCTATGTCCAGTGAGCCCTGGAGTACTGGCCTGAGGCGGCCTGGAGAACGTCGCGGCGGCCCCGGCTAGCAGCATTGGCAGCGAGAATATCCTGGTGGAGCAGCGCGTTGGCTGCAGTTTGAGATCTCCCGGAACCTGCACTGCTGGAGCAGATTGGTGTCACGGCGGAGAAGTGCCCTAAAGGAGATGTGGAGCTGGTGGTGTCTGTGCGCCTGGGCGGGCTCTGGGATGTAATTCCAGCGTGACGCCAGGGCCTGAAGTTCGGGCCAAAGGGGACGAGAGGAAATCGTGGTGGCCCCAGCCAATGGCATCAAGGACAATTTTCCTGGGACCGCCGTGCAGGAGAAAGGTGAGGCAACCATTAGGGGGAGCGTGCTCCTGGTCACGGAAGCAGCCCGACAAGGTCCCTGTGCGGCTTGCGGTTGGGAGGGGGCACTCCCTTGGGCTCCATCCAGCATTCATCGTTAGGGGCCCCAATCTGGGCGCTGCCCCTGGGCCCTCAAGACTCAGCCATATACAGTGGGCCATGGGCCCTGCCGAGGAGCGTTACATGCCAGTGGGGGGGTGGTTCGGATCATGGAGCCCGGGCCATAGCGATCATTCGTCCCCCCCTGTCACAGCACAGTGCTGCGGACTCTGCAGTCGGAGCTTCTCCCGGCCATCTAGGCACTCACACAAAACTGGGCCCAGCAGTGCAGCAAGGACTGCTGACGGACCTGGGGCTCCCACTCTGGTCCATGTGCCGGGGTGCGAGGGATCTCTCAGGGGCTGGGACCCAGTCGTGCCACAGGCAGCCTCAACAAGCCATCCTGGACTTTAGCATAAGAGTATCGGGGCCCGCTGTGGTGAGCTGCCGGGAGCGCAATGGGTGTTGAGCGAGCAGTGGGAGCCAGTAATACGGGCCCCTACTTAATAGCCAGTACATCATGTCCAAAGATAAGGCCTCTGGGTCTGGCCCGAAGCAGAGCACCATGGACCGATTCACGGACACGGCGGCGCGACTTGTATATGAATCCCATTGAATCATGATTTTTCTGAATTACACGAAAATGGTCCAGCAACAACGTCAGTCCTTCACTGCTGCCAAGGCACGGATCTTAAGATCCCCTACATCCCCTACATGCTTCTATACCCAGCTCGCCTGAGGCTGGTCTTCAATTCCCGCACCATCTTTTTTGAGGTTTCTACATGGAATGATGAACAAAGGATTATCAAGCCACACACTCTGCCACATAGGGACTCCGACTCTTCGATGGGGGACTCGAACCGTTCGCAGCTGAAACCCAAAGACAAAAGAAGCCACAGATCCAGATCTACATGGTGATCTAAGAACAATAAACGGGGCCCAGAGAACTTGCCGCCCCCAAATACATAATGATACTAATTCCAGGGTCTGGACCCCCAGAGAGGGTAGTCTTGGGGATGTTGCTGTTTTTTTATTGCATGTATGCAGGTGTTCGGGTAAAACATGGGCTGCATATATGGGTTTGCTCCAGTACCCCCAGTAGGACTTGGGACATTATAGGGACTCAAGGGATCCATTGGGGAGGCTGCATTTCATCTCCATGTTGGAGGCGGGATGCAATACTTCCCGCAATAGATGCTTCAGCTGCTTTGAGGTATTGGGGTGGGATGGGAGGGGGTAGGGGTGTTGCACACGTTCTTCATTGCTCTGTTCTCTTAGTTCGGTGCTCCGTAGCTCAAAGGTCCTTAGAACTGCATTGTCCAGGATTGTTCGATACGGCATCTCACTTCCTCATGGCACAATGGTGGCAGAACCTATAGTACATTCCTCGGGGCAGCTATATATAGTGAGCTGGAATACGAGAGGCATGCTGGATAAGATCAAGTGGGGCGCAGTCCTCCCTCAGGCCAAACACATTGGTGCAGACATTCTCCTATTGCAAGAGATTCACATGCTCGGTACAAAGGCCCCCTGCCTAACCCAATATGGATTTATACACACTTTTCATGCAGGATTCATGAGGGGTTTCAGGGGTATCGCCATTCTAATTCACCGCAGAGTCACGTTCACACTGATACAGAAGTGGGCTGACATACATGGTTGTTACATATTCATACTTGGGAATGTGGCTGGGGAGCATATTGTGTTCGGTAGTATTTGCGCTAACCCCTCGCAAGAAATTCGCATGCACAGGCGCGCGCGCATGCGCAGTTTTCTCAAATAATTACCCAGACGGCTAGGAAGAGGAGGAGGGCAGCCCGGGGATGCCGCATGCCAGGTAAGTGGTTTTAATTTAATTTTAAGTCATGTAATATTAATTGTTAATATAGGGGGGGTGGAGGCGGGTGGCGTAGCATAGTGGAGTTCCACGGAGTTTGCTCGCAACTCCGTGGACCTCCGCGTAGCCCTGCTATGCCCACTATGCCCACTATGCCCAGGGTTAGTTTACACCCCACCGCCCCTTGGTCAGGGCTTCTTGGACCATGTGGTGGGGGTTAGGGGTACCCTGCTGGATGGGCTTGCAGTGGTGGGTGGAGATTGGAATGATATCTTGTCCCCAGATATAGATAGGTGGTGCCCGGCAGGTGCGGCTGTCGGAACCCCCGATTCCAAATTACGGACCCTAGCGGACATGGAGGGCTGGGTGGCGGCTCTCGGTTTGGCACTTACAGAACCCAGCATACGTGCTCAAATCCACGGTGCGCTATCAGGATACATCTCCCACAATGAAGGGTCGGTGACCTCAGCATGCACCCTTTGGGAGGCCTTGAAGCCAACGCTGCGGAGGTTGACATTAGCTTTTGCACCACTGAAAGCAGAGGACGGAGACAGTCATTCATCCAGTTGGAGGCGCAAATTGTGACCATGGAATGCTGGGCACGTGGCGAAGTCCGGGTTGCTGTGTGCCGGCAGTTGCTCCTTTTTCAGCAACAGTACCATAGTGTGTTGATGGACGAGGCGTGGGGCACCTGGCTTGCTACACAAAGCAGAATCTACCAGTGGGGTGACAAGTCCGGGAGACTCCTTTTTAGATTATGTCAACAAGCGCAAGCACATATCCCACTCCCAGGACGTCACGACTCTGCAGATGTGCTAGTGACGGACCCTGCGGTGCTCGCTGATAGTTTCGCAAGCTACTATTGGTCTTTATACACGGCCTGTGAGGTTCTCGGTGCCTCTGAAATAGAGCAGTTTTTGTGGATCTCCCCCCGCGTGCCCTCTCCAAGGCGGCTTGCAATTCGCTTGAGGCCCCTCTGACCCTAGAGGAATTGACCACTGCTTTAGCTGACTTGCATCTGGGAAATGCGCTGGGCCCTAACGGCTTCCCAAGTGAATTTTATAAAGCTTACATGGCCCTGTTAGGCCCATATTATCTAGCGACTATAAAAGAAGACCCCCAGACTACATTTATGCCCCATTACTGGAGGCATGCTGATATTGTCATGTTCCAGAAACTGGGTCGTCCACCGGAACTTCATGCCTCCTATTGACCAATCTCCCTTTTAAATGTAGAAGCAAAGCTCTTTGCCAAAGCACTGGCCACCAGACTCCTGGCTCATCTCCCTGACCTGGTCCTCCCGGATCAGGCTGGGCTCATGCCCCGGAGTGCCAAACGACATAACATACGCCGGGTACACAACACGATCGCTGTCATAGATTGCCTTTGTCGCCCCGCGGCCCACCTTTTGGCCGACATTGACCAAGCTTTTGATTCGGTCAGTTGGACATATTTATTTATCCTCCTGAAGCACCTAAACTTTGGCCCCAAATTCATATCATATATTCGTACAGCCGACAGAGTGTCCTCACCATTCCCAATAAATCGGGGCACCAGACAAGGGTGCCCACTCTCTCCATTACTATTTGCCCAAGCCATCGAGCCGCTGGCGGAGTGGGTTCGTATAGATGCCCAGATCAGGGGCTTCGAATGGTCCTCCAAGGTCTCAGATCGAATCGCCCAATACGCAGACGACGTTCTCTTCTTCCTGACCGACCTCCAGAGATCAGGACCCCACATTCTTCAAATTATGCAAATTTTTGGTGAGACCTCTGGGTTCTTCATGAATGTGAATAAGTACACATTATAGCCTCTGCGTAGGTCCTCAGGCAATTATAGATGGGCCTCAAACCTCTCTCAGACTCGGGAGGGCATTAAATATCTGGGGGTCTTCATGACAGACAGGCAGGCGGTTTCTAGGTCATGCAATGTTGGCACAGTTCTCGCTAGGGTCAAGGTAGAGCTAAAGTCATGGGCGGGTTTGCCCCTATCCTTGTACGGCCGCTCAGCAATCTTTAAAATGATATCCCTTCCTAGGCTTCTATTTCAACTACAAAACCACCCCTATCCTATCCCTTAGACGTGGTTTAGACAGACACTATGATAAACGAATTCCTGTGGGGAGACGGAGCAATCAGGATGGTGCTCCACACATGCTTTCTCTCCACTTACTGTGGGGGCATCGCGGGCGCAGACATTCAGTCATATTAGGTTGCCTCCCATCTACAAGTTCTTAATGACTGGTGGTACTGTCCCAGAGACGGGCCGGCATACGCGTTGGAAAGGTGGCTTCTGGGTGATTTGTCACTGTATAAATGCCTTTATGGTCTTGTCAACTCCCAAGCCCTTCCCCCGGCTACCAAGGTTGTACTGCAATATATGGCGACAGTCTCTTCACCATATAGGCTGGCTGAACCATCTTAAAGGTGAGGCCCTGTTATGGTGTAATCATCTTCTTCCACATCTGCAACATTTACAGGGGTTCCTAGGCTGGGACCGAATTGGTATCTCCACACTGGGTGACGTTCTGCAGAGTCTCTCTCTCAAATCCTTCTCAGACCTTCAGGACGAATATTCCATGCCACACACTCAGTCTTACAAATACTTACAGTTCCGTCATGCAATTACTCCTTATCTTAAGGGCCTTACAGCCCTTCCTGAATTCAGTCCATTAGAAGGGAAGCTCCTTATGGGGGACCTGGCCGATCACAAAATATCTAAAATATATATATTAGTCACCCATAGTGAATCAACACTGGAATCCCTTAGAGAAGCTTGGCAAGCTGTGAAGTCTAGGTCAATACTGTGGTGTTGTCTGTGTGGGTCGATGTGAACTAATTGATAGTACCTGGATGAGCCCTGCATCGGCACCTGATATCACCTAATATCACCTCAGTCATCTCCTCTGGCTACAAAATCACTAGTTATTACAGACTTCACAAGCCTGGAGGCGGAATAGTCATCCAAAAGAATGGCATCAGCTGCACCACCTTCGTGGACATGTCATCCTCCAGCATGGATCACCTGTCATTCAAGCTCCACATCATGGCCAACTTCACCCTAAGCATCAACAGACTACCAAGACCACACACCAGCTTCACTGACAGCACATGGACTTCGTGGCACCACTCATCCTTGAAGTTAGCAATTACATCCTATAACATCCTATTTGAAGACTTGAACTTCCACCTGGAAGACCACGGTGACCCCAACTCAAAAGCACTCATTGAAGATCTTTGAAGCCTGGGCTTCATCTAACTGGTAAGGGGACCTACTCAGTTGCTGGACACCTCCAGGACCCATTTTCACCACCTTCAACAACATCAAAGTTGACAAGCCCACACCATTCTCTTGGGCAGACCAAGGGCTTTTCACGTTCAGCATTCTGGTCTTGGTCAAATGCATGCACTACTGCCAGACCAATGAGCTGAAATTAGAACAGCATCACAACAATAAGGACTGGAACACTACTCTCAGCATACACCAATCCAATCATAGCAATAGCCTCCCCAAAGCCATCAAGAATTTCAACATTTGTATCAATTCATTCATCGACTCCATGGACCCTTTCAGCACAGCAAAAAAACAAGATATAGACTGCAGTCCATTTGGTACACAGAGTAATTCAGACTGATCAAATGCCACTACAAACAATTGAAGCATAAATGGAGAATGAACCAGAACAATACAGAAAGAAGCACATTCAAATCTGCCATGAGACGCTACCACCAAATGTTACAGACTACTAAACACTGCAATCTGGCAGACCGCATTGATGCCAGTGCCAACAAAAGCAACTAAATCTTCACATTTGTTAAGGATTTCACCTCACCAGTGGCAGTCTCCAACTTGATCACACACTCGTAGGACCCTTGCAACAATCTCTCTGAATTCTTCAGCAACAAAATCACTGCCATTTACAGCAACTTGAACATGTAACCAGGCTTGACTGACCTCGCCAAATGCCTACTGATCCTATCCAAGGAGCCAGTGCTAACCACATGGCCTGTCATTACCCTAGAACAAACCGCCACCACCATGTAATCCATCTACTCAGGGACCCCATAGGACCCCTGCCACGACCACGCCTATTTCATAGGTCTGCAACGCATCAGCGCCATGCTCACATCCTTTCTGAATGCCTTCACCTCTTCAGTGACATTCCCAGGTCCTAAGAAGCATGGACCTGTCTTCCCATTACTGGAAAAACAGTCAGTGAACCCCTCAAAACTCACCAACTACAGACCGATCTCCTTGTGACCATTCCCAGGCACGGTCTTAGGGAAAATCATCAACAGCCACCTCACTGAATCTCAGACCACCAACTCCTCAACACCACTCAGTCTGGTTTCAGACCCAAACATGGAATGGAAACTGCCCTCACCGCCACCACGGATGACATTTGCATGACTCTGGACAGAGGAGAAACAGCAGCCCTCATCCTCCTGGACCTCTCCACAGTGTTTCCCATGGTTTTCCATCCCACCCTCACCCAACACAAATACAAAACATTGAAATACAAGGACACGCACTCCAATGGAGCTGCTCCTTCCTGACTGGAAGGACCAGTCCATCAGCCTGGCACCATAAAACTTGGATGCCTGCAGCCTCATCTATGAAGTTCTGCAAGGATTCTCTTTGAGCCCAACCTTCTTTAAAGCATACAAGATCCCTGTAGCCAGCATTTTATGCTCTCACAACATCAAATTCCTCTCCTATGCAGATGACACTTAACTAATTCTCTCCCTTATAAGATAAATAAGATAAGATACATTTTATAAAAGCGCTCGAATGCCGCGGCGTCTTGGCGCTGAAAGTGTGAAGAGGGACTGTACCGTTGACAGCGGTGACTTAGTTAGTGGGGAATAACCAAAATTTTAGCAGTTTCCTAAAAAGCTGCCTGTTGGATTGCAGTCGCATCGCGATAGGCATCTGATTCCACAGTTTAGCTGCACAATGTGATAAACTCCTACCTCCCCATCTTGCTCTACGAATTTTGGAGACATGTATGAGACCCACATTTGTGGATCTAAGATTTCTGGAGGGAGTGTACCATGAAAACAGGTTCTGGATATCAACCGAACCACCTCCATATAGTGCCTTGTGCACCAAACAGAGGGCCTTAAATTCTACTCGTTGCTGAATGGGGAGCCAGTGTAGAGATCTTATGCCAGCTGAGGTGGGATGGCCTTTAGGAATGTTTAATAGTAGTCTTCCCGCAGCATTTTGTAACGATTGTAGTTTCATCCTCTGTGCCTTGTCAATGCCCATAAAGAGTGCATTGCAGTACTCTATTTTTGAAAAAATAAGAGCTACCACCACCGACTTCCTGAGTTCCTGAGGAATAAATGGGAAAATCTTCCGTAAAGTCTTCAATAAGAAGAAGCAGGAGGAGGTTAGCCGATTGATCTGAGCAGCGAAATTAAGCTGATCATCAAAGATCACTCCTAGGCTCTTAGCCTTCGCTATTGGACAAGGACATTCACCAGCCTCAGTCGGCCACCAGCTTTGATTCCACAGGGATTGGCCCTTGCCGAACTCCACTACCTCAGTTTTCTCAGTATTGATCTTAGAAAAATTTTGACTCATCCAGCTCATGATTTCCGTCAAGCAGGCATGAAAGCTAATGGCGATGGTCTCTGGCTGTTTAGATACGGAAATGACAAGCTGCGAGTCATCCGCATAAGAGACCAAAATAAAGCTATGCTTTCTGATGAGACTGGCCAGTGGAGTAACGTAAATATTAAATAAAGTCGGTGAAAAGGCTGATCCCTGAGGCACTCCACATGGAAGGTGAAAGGTGTCGGATTGTAGATTTTCCCAGTGTATGTTTTGCTCCCTAGAGGCTAGAAAGGAAGAGAGAAGGGCCAGAGCCATGTTCTCAATCCCCACAGCCTTCAGCCGCCGCACTAACACCGTATGCTTCACGGTGTCTAATGCTGCTGATAGGTCTAAGAGGATAAGGACAGCTCTGCCACCCCCATCCACCTGTCTGTGAATTTCCTCCGTTGCCATAATCAAAGCAGTCTCAGTGGAGTGACATGACCGAAATCCATGCTGACTTGAGTCAAGCAGATTATTGGAGTCTAGATATTGGGTTAGCTCCCTGTTGACTGATTTTTCAAGGATTTTGGCTGCTATTGGCAGGCATGAAATAGGTTGATAATTTTTGACCTCGGTAGGGTCCAGGGCAGGCTTTTTCAGGATTGGCCTGATATACACTTTTTTCCAGGCACAAGGGTAAATCCCTGACTCTAACACTTTGTTTAAAAGGGAGGTTAGATGTAAACTAATCTTCCCAGAGACCAGGTGCAAAGTGGCCGGTGGACACGGATCATTGGGTGATCCTGATTTAGTGGTAAGGAGGATATGGATACGACACCGAGTGCCCGGATCAAGTTCAATGTCTGAATGATAGACAGTGTCCACTGCATAAAGACCAAATTTCTGAAGCTGAACACTAACAAGACAGAAACCTCTCTGATAGTATAATATTGGGTTACCTTATTAAATTTAATAAGTGCACACTTTTGATTGTTTTTAGATAGGAAACTCATGTTTGGTATCTGAGGAATTGTAATTTAAAATCATATTTAATGGTAAAGTTGGCTTTTATTTCACAATTTTGAAAATACCACATTTAGAAAGTTGGCATTTTTGTGCCCTAACCATATAGTGCCTTCAGTTTGTTCCTGGGTCACATGACTAGGTGTGAGCAGCATGTGGCCGTTGCATATTCCTCCCAGACAGATACACAATAGAGGGATTAGGTGTGCCTGGATGGGCCCTCTCATGCATTTGGGGGCTGTGCAAAGCCCCACTTGCACTTCAGTAGGCTTTGCTGTGCTCTCACACAAAGGACTTCACAATAGTCTTTCGTGCCAATAGGCAGGCTGGAGCCAGGAAAGGGCAGCAGAAAATTCACTTCTCTGGGGGGAAATCTACAGACGTGTCTCCCACTTCAACTGGGTACCAGGAATATAAAAGGGAACCTTAGACCCATTTTCCAGTTTAATTTCTGGACTTGCAGTAGGGCTGTCAGAGGACTGCCTGCTGCTGTGACCTGCAGTGTATTTCAGAAGATTGCTTTGCAGCACATAGAAAGACTGATCTTCTGCCTGGAGCCTGCTTTGAACCCCCAGAGGATGCCCTTCTGCTTAAGCCTTGCACTTCATTTTGAACCCAGGACTTACAGAGTGACTCCAAAGGCTAGTTTGCTGGCCTCCATATCAGCGCTTCAGGGACCGAAAAGGCTCCAACCATTTTGAGCCCGTACCTGGACTCTTCCTGAGTGAGTCCTACCCTCCAAATGGTGCATCTCCAGTCTTAAACCCTTGGAAGTGGTGCTAAAGGTGCCCAGATAGCCAAAATTCCAAATTTTTGCCAAACAAGGTGCTCTGAGAACCGGGACCTGCCTGGACGTCAATCTGCCCAAGGTACATCGCCGGTTGGCCTGAGTTTGCAGCAGCTCCCATTACGTTCTTCTCCACAGAAGTAAATCCAGTTCAGTGGCTCCTCGCAGAACGGGTATCCAGTAGGCCTGGGTGGAGTTTGTGGAGTTCCGCTATGCAGATCTCCGCGAAGTGACAAAAAAACTCTGCGGAGTTCCGTAAGTGGCGGAATGCAGCGCAAAATGCATTTCACGCTGATCTTCCTGTCGCTCGAGTAGGAATTTTACCCGAGCGGCAGCTTGCCAACTTACTATTGGCGAGTGAGGAATAAACTCCGCTGCACTACGCGGAGTAGAGTTTACTGCACCCTGCGAGCTCTGCAGAGCGTGGAATGCAGAAAACTCCCCAAACTCTGTGAACAGAGTGGAGTTCACCACCCAGGCTAGTATCCAGCCACCTGGAGCCCTTGTTGCCTCCAGGCTGCAGCTTCATCCCACTGGAGATTTTTGAATTGCAAAAAAGAGATTAAGTCTGAATGTATGAATCGTCACCGTGACTTTGTCCAGCGGATGCCCGAAGATGCCTCCTCCTTGAATTCCTTCAGGTGCCTTGCCCCTCTGAACTTTACCTTCTCATATTTTCTAGAAATTTCTTCTAAGTTCAAAGGTAAGCGGAGACTGGGCCCAATCCACTTTGTGTATTCGAACCGCACCCCATCACCATCGGTCATAATTTTTGACTTTGCCCCAGATACATACGACTAGATAGCAACAGCAGGGGCTTTGATCTTTTAGGTGCTAGTTTTCACTTTAAATTTTTAAAATTCATAACTCTTGCTCTACTGATTGGATTCTTGTCGCTTTGGTGTCAAATTATTTATTAAAATTTACAGTGTGTTTTTATATTGGTGTGGGATTTTTCTTGAGTTGTGTTTCACTTTATTACTGTTTATGTGCCGCATAAATACTTTACACATTGCCTCTTAGTTAACCCTGACTGCTTTTGAGGCAAGCTACCAGAGGGTTAAGCACAGGTTAATTTAATGACTGTTTGTGGTTCATCATTTATTTATTAAGCCACACAAGGCCACATTGTGTGGTCCTGATTGGATCACTGACAAAATATCGAAGGTCAAAAATCGACCTACAAAAATATCGCAACAAAAATATCGATGTCAATAATATCGAAATCCTATCTACAACATGGTAAGTACAAAAATATCGAAAAAAATATCGATGTCAAAAATATCGTTATCAAAAATATCGTTTTTTTGTTGTTAAAAATAATATGTAAAATAAACTAAATAATACTTATAATTAAAATAAACATAGTTAAAAATATTTTATAATATTTAAAATTAATAAGTAACATATATAATTAAATAAAACATTAATTAAACATATACATATAATATATAATATATATACTTACTTAATAATCAGTTTGAATAATTATTTTAATAAATTATAAATTATTAAAAAATATTATAAATTACAAATACATCTATACACATAAAACAATAACATAAATAAAAATTAAATAATTATGTATAACAAATTAAAAATTAAATTTACTTTTAATATTTTTAAAATTAATTATATACTATATTAACTAAAATAATACAAAAAATATTAAATAGCGTAGGGAATAAAACTACTATTACAACCCCCAAAAAAACAATAGTAGGGAAAGTGTTGGATAGCGTAGGGGTAAAAATTACTATTCCCACTCCAGAGAGTGCAACAGTAGGGAAAGTGTTGGATAGCGTAGGGGTAAAAATTACTATTCCAACTCCAGAGAGTGCAACAGTAGGGAAAGTGTTGGATAGCGTAGGGGTAGAAATTACTATTCCCACTCCAGGGAGTGCAACAGTAGGGAAAGCGTTGGATAGCGTGAGGGTAAAAATTACTATTCCCACTCCAGTGAGTGCAACAGTAGGGGAATTGTTGGATAGCGTAGGGGTAAAATTTACTATTCCCACTCCAGAGAGTGCAATTAATTTAGTATAATTAAATTACTTCCCACCCTATTCCCCTATAAACCCACAACCCGCTACAGTACAAAAAAAAAATAACTTAATTTTTTTTTATTAACATATAAAAATTGTATACATATATTTTTAAACAAGTAGAACACTTAACAAAAACACATATAACACATACATACTAAAAACATAACAAAATACATAACAATAATACAAATATCGATATTAGTAACATCGATATTAGTAACATCGATATATTTGATTTCGATATTACTAACTTCGATATTATTTACATCGATATTAAAAAATTCGATATTACTTACCTTAGGGTCGATATTCTGTCCATCGATATTCTTCACATCGATATTCTGTCCCTTCGATATTTTAATTTCGATATTATTGTATATCGATATTTTATTTTCGATATTTTGACTGCTCACCGTCCTGATTGACTTGACAAACACAGAGCAATGCAACACAGCACAAATTGTTGTGTTGCGTTACTGTGCCCTGGGAAGGCATTCCATAGGTGGAGCATGGGTGTTCCCATGCACTATTGTAAGGTTCCATAGTCCCAGGGCACAAATCCCTTAATTTTACATGTTCACATTTAAGGTTGACATCTTTTTAAATGATGACTTTTAACACACATTTATTTGCGTGCCCGTATGGGATAATGTTCTTAGAGAATGGTTTTCTTATTCTTGCACTTTTTCATAAGCACATTATCAGGCCATGGAACATTCTGTATAAGGACTAGGTACACTGCGCAAAATGTCATTGTTTGTTGTTGTCTTTTCAGCAAAAGCTCTGTGTGGGTAGAATCAACAATGACAGTCGACCAGAGCCCAGGCTCAGAACAAATGGGTCCAGTTCATTATATAAATTGCACCAAGCCTTTGTTTGGACAGAGGAGCATTTTAATGGGTTGTTGAGTCACCCCATGCTGCCATTCTAGCCCAGCTGAATCCCGTCACCATCCTGAGAAGAAGGGCGGCTTGTTCAACATGTTTCTTGCCTTGTTCAGTCAAAAATGATCATGTGGCGTTTCTTCATGACCTAGAAAGTACCCTAATCTACACAGTGTTTGGTTTCTCTGGGTGTAAATGCTCAATCTGAATTAACCAGCCACTCGATCAATAATACAGTAAATATTGTACCAGAACGGAGTCCACAGCGAGATCTACCCCGGCTCTGCTTCCTCGAACCTATTTACTCATGAGGCCCATTCCATTACCCTTACTGAAATAGTAGGAACTGTATGATATGGTGCCCTAGGTAAGGTAATTATTTAATAGGTCTCCTGAGTATTTTTCTTTTGTGTGCCCAAAGACCCTACTCACCATTTGACTAGAGACATCCATGGTGTTGAGGAAAAATCCTCCTCAGCATAATAGGGAACGCATTTTTCTGCCGCTAGGTTTTTCAAGCTTGAGCCTATCAAAGGATCACCCCACCATAATTGCCATCTCGGAATTCCACATATTCAAATGGCTAATCCAGTACTACTGGTCATACCACTAAACTGCCGATAGGTAATAATGCAGATGTTGGAACAACATGGGCTCCCTCAAACAGGAGAAGATGTTACCTTCGTGGTAGAGGCCCACAAAGCATAAAAAACAGAGGCATTCTATTTACAGGTAACATTTTACGGTAGCAGATGCCACCAAAGGACATTTTCACACATACACTGTAGCAGCAGTGCACAACAATTATAGACCAATAGCACTAACATATCAGGAAAACACAAATTGGTTCCAAGGCGCCCTCTCACATCAATTAGCTAATGTCATACTGAGTCTACTACACACCTTATCCACAATTAGCAACACTCACAGGAGCGAATCTACTTATACTTTGAAATGGTCTAGTGAGAATATACAGACGTTTGACACAGTTCATTATGCAAACCATAACAACAAACCCAGCAAGTTTTGCTCAAGCTCCACAACAGCTTTTAGCAATGCCAACAATTAGTCTAGTGACTATTAA
Organism: Calotriton arnoldi; assembly: GCA_963921515.1. Taxonomy (NCBI): domain Eukaryota; kingdom Metazoa; phylum Chordata; class Amphibia; order Caudata; family Salamandridae; genus Calotriton; species Calotriton arnoldi. The sequence goes on from CAWUFW010017384.1 coordinate 116,291, forward strand.
TTCAATTAAGGGAAAGGTTCCCACCAGATGAGAGGAAATTCCGTTCTGGATTGCACAAAAAAAAATAAGCTTGATGCCGTATTTTCCCATACGGGGGTCTCAAGATAAACATTGAATTCTGACAATGTGCCTACCTCTAGGGATAGCTCCCCCGGTTTGAGTGTGCCACATGGGACACTGTATTTGCCGCAATCTATACCATCACACATGGTACACAATCCATAGGTATTTTACCAGATGTGCTTAAACACATCCCAAAAAAATACGGGGCAGCCCCTGCCCTCGACCTGGGAATGAAACTTTTTGGCAATTATACCACAGTATCCTCAATTATTTTCAGCAATATTAAAGGGGAAGTGGCAGCTTTGGCAGTACGCCAAGGTCTCACATACATCCGTTAGTGGATCAGGAGCGAGAACTACCAAACAATATTGCTGACACCTATATATCCATAAGTCGAGATAATTTGGGAGCCAGACCTAATAAACCACAACTTAGGGGTAATTCTGAAAAGGATAACTCGAAACAGGCACCAGGGTCTTCTAAAAAATGCTGGGATAATAAGACAAATAAAGAAAAGATTAAACCACGGGGTGAATCTCCTCCATTAAACAGCTGGATAGGTATCTGTATACTAATACATGTTCTTCTCATTGATTTCAAGAGTCATCCGAAAAACGCTCAGAGAGAGGAGGTCAATCAGAGGAGTACGTGAAACTGAAGAAGGACTCACAAGGCTCGTCTGATTTTGTAGTAAAAAAGGAAGAAAAGCTTCCACAACATAAGCCTCAATTCAAAAAGAAGAAAGTGGCTGGAAACTCACTTAAACATTCCGTACATATTGAGGGCTCTGTTTCAGAACAAGGAGTGGGCTCTGACTCAGCTAGACAGGGTGACAGAAGTCACGTTAGTTCACCAGAATCTTCAAGAGTTTCTGGTGGTGAGAGCAACTAATGAGTTTGTTCAGGTGTAAACACTGGATCAAAGATTTAGTGCTTCAGGGAAATTATATGATTTGCAACTCCAAATGGAGGGCAATATAACGTGCACCATTAAAGTTCTCTTTTGGGAGAACCTAACATTTGGCTATGAAATTCTCTTGGCTGGAAAGGATTGGCCACCAGAGTTTATACAAGGAGGAAGCGTTTTCTTACCAGCCTTCTCAACCCTTGTTCCAGATTCAGTTAAACATTCATATGCTAAGGAGTGGTCCCTTGCACAAACCCCAGCATTATATTGCAATCACGTGGACTGAGATGAAGATTCGCCTTACAATGTAATACCCATAAGGTCCAGCTTACAAGTTCAACCACAATAACCCATCAAACATGAAGCCAAATGACAGATTAGAGAAATTCTAACAAAACTTGAATATCAAGGTGTAATTGAAACTTGCAACTCACCAATGAACAATCATTTGTTCCTGATAGCAAACCCAGATCATTAATCTGACTATAGACAATTAATTAGTCACACTTGCACATTTACAGTACAAAATGCAAGACAGAGCAGCACTAATGAACAACATAGTGCACAAAAAATAAAAAACAACATTAGACATTTCAAATGTTTTTTTGCCAAAACATAGTGTCTGAGAGACAGTATCTGACATTATTTACCACACTCGGTCACAAAAACAATTTTGTTGATTGCCACAAGAGAATAATAACATCCCAGGTTTGTTCTCTGTCAGTGTAACAGGACTGTTACAAAATTTTGATCATGAAGCATTGTCCTATATCTAACAGATGATAACTTAGAAACACAACTAACATGTTTATTGGTAACATGTGTATTTGTACAGTGCACGTTAACCCAAAGGTATCCTGGCGCTGAATTACAGATGTTTATTGTTACCCAACTCAATGGTACTCATTTTATCGACCTCAGAAGGATGACAGTCTGAGTGGACCCATTGGAATTTGAATCTGTGACCATGAGATTGAACACAGGCTCCTGTAGTGCACGCGTTAGTCCACTAAGCCACCAGACCCGGCATAAGAGTAGATCAAATTACTGTAGAATTCACTTAAATAGGCTACAAATTCAGCTTCAAGAAATCCAAGATTTGTTCTTCTGTACTGGTTCCATAGTCTATACTTAATTTCTTTTTTTCTTCTTTCTTTGTATTTTGTCATACAATTGGCTAATAAAATATTTATAAAGAAAAAAAAAGAAATCCAAGATTGCCTTTTTCAGTGTCCTCTTCTTGGGATACGAGCTATCAATTGAAGGCAAGATCTTAGCGCCACATTTCCTAGAACAATGTGCACTCTTGCAATCACCAAACACAATAAAATAGTTACAATCACTTTTGCGCTTTCCACATTTTGGTAGAACATACATACCAGATTACGCACAATGGAAAACCTGTTTTCAAGCACACATTGGGCACCAGAACATAGACAGACCTTACGTTAAGTAGAAGCTGACATGCCAACTTTTAGAACACCTACACACACATGCAACACCAAACACCTGGTGATTTGCATACTCGTGGGGACCACAGGGTACACATATATCACTTTCAACGAGGGTGACACAGTACCGATTGCATATAAATCACAATTATATTCCAATGCAGAAATGTGTTTTACACCAACAGAATAAATACTGACGGTAGTACAGACAGCTGTAGTGAAAGAAAGACCATAGGCTCAGGGGATACTCATAATTGTTGTGACTCCCGATCCAGCCATAGAGGCTGTCACAAAGGCCAGTGTCCTGAACACAAAAGCCTTGCACCCCAGATGGCTATAGTGGGCCAATTCATTAACAGCAACAGACGTAGGCTATATCTTCGACTCTATCTTACAAGCACAAGCATACCTACAATATGATCAAGAATACCCAGTGCGCAGTGAAAAAATGCCTCTAGATCAGTACAACTTTAGAGTTACACTGATGGTTCTGCCCAGCCAGCAATTGGATCAAAACTTCAATGCTTCGCTGCTTGTGCAGCTGTAAGGGGTAAAACGAGGGACAGAGTATTCTAACCTCTAAAAGCATTTTCATATCTGGCGGAACTGGAAGCTCTAATTCTGGCAATTGAGAATACAGATCCAGAGTTCCTAACACTTAAAGTGTGTGATTCATGTTATCGTGTCCAGTCTTACAATGACTTTTTATTTGAGCCAGAATGGATTCAGAGACTCAAAAGGGTATACAATTAAGCACAAGTTGCTTTGGGGAAAAGTGGCTAATCTTAAAGCAAGTTTGCCACTTCTTCATGCTATCCACACACTGAGCAATCAACACATAGGAATACAATTTGCAGTGACTTCATTGACTGATGAAGCCACAAAGGCAACAGGGAAAACTTCTGTTGTAGCTACAGTGACTCGTGGAAACATGAGGATTAATGGAGACATAATGAAGGCTGTCACAGCTTCGCACTGTGGCATCCCCTTACCAAAATATTTGCCAGCAAAATGCTCCTACCAGCTAATTGCACAAAACATTCCATTTGCTCATCTTCCCAGAGTGGGGAATAGAGTAATTCCAGATTTAGAATTGAGGCCAGAATTTATTATGGCAACACATGAGGGTCTGGCATCTTCTAGTGCATGGGTGGTGGCTACAGTTTCACTATTGCAGCAATGCTACTGGTGGCCAGATCTACATAAACAGACTAAAGACTATGGGCCTGATTACGATGGCGGTGAACCCGCCACCTGCAGGCTGCCAGTGGTGGGTTCACCGCCATCGTACGGCCATTCCCCGCCCGCCAGATAAGGATGGCGGGCGGTGTGCTGGTGGGCGGAAAGCCCGTCCGCCATGGGTCCGACAGAGGCAATCATTACGATTGCCTGTCAGACCCACCCGCATCACTAGAATGGTGGGCGTGCCTAGCAGGCACTGTCCGCCACATTAGGATGCTGCATCCCACCAGCCTTTCCATGGCGGTTTCCCTGCCATGGAAAGGCTGGCTGGGATTGACTTTGGGGGTCCGTTACGGGCCCCCCCCTGTGCAGGGGCACTTTTGTTTTGCACTTGGGGGGCCCCCCCTACATTTCCCTGCACCATTTGGTAGGCACCGCATGGTGCCTGCCACGTAGTGCAGGGAAAGGCAAAACCTGCATTTTTAACATTGCGGCGGGTGCTGCAGCCAGCATCCAGTTGTCAATACAAGGATATAACTTTTGAAAGGACAATATTGATATAAAATCTGTATGGGAAACTAAAGACTGGCAAGTTCAAGGCAATGAGGCATTGTTTAGAGTGTGTCTTAAATCAAGAAAAATAATTTTCTGAACAAAACTGTACAACAAACATACTACCTCAGCCTGGCCAAGATAAGGGGTATAAACACACCAAACATTCCCACATTTGCACGTTTTGAGAATTAGCAACAGTTCACAAATTGCACAGAGGAAAACATTCAACAACAATCCAAAGAATAGTACATATAAGTCTTCACATTACAGTCTAGAGGGATGGCTAGTGTGGCCATCAACTACTAATGGTTGTCATGCACATTTTTTAAACAACGCAAAGGGGTTTAGGATAAATAGACCAGACCAATGATGCGTGCAGACACAACACTCTGGAGTAGTAATAATATATGGCGCTTCAAACTTATGCTTCCAATCGCTAAAATATTCCATGTTAGATGAGGTAAAAGAACTTTTGTCTTCTCCTTTTGGTATAATTTATGATACTTATTAGAAAATTAGGCTTTTTGAGTGATCCCTCCCATTTTTTTGGTGGCGGATATTGCTGAATTCTGCACACTGCAGCACTGCTAACCAGCCCACAGCGAATGCATTCTTACCCCTAAAAATGTGGAAAAATTGCCTAACCCCCATCTGGTATATTACTATTTCCAGTAAGGCTACAGCATAGAGTGCAGAAAATACACCAATGTCTAGGAAGTTAACTCTCATCTCTGCACTGAATCCCATATTGTGCTATACAGAAGGCTGGCAACAAAAATACAGCCGCAGGCCTGCAAGTGCAGCCTGATTGCTGCAACTTCTAAATTTGCAGGTAAACTTGCCAAAATAACCCTTTTTGACAACAATGAACCTTACGATTAAAAATTATATGTCACCCCTAGGCATGCCTTGTAGCCCACAAACTAGGGTGCCTAGGGGCAGATTTACAAGCCCCTTTCGCCGCCGGTGCATCACGTTGCGCGACTCACTGGTGGCACAGCCTGCTAGGTGATATTTACAAGAACAAGTAAAGTCACCCTGCGCGACTTAACCTGTGCTTGTAAATATCGCCCCTGTTCACACAACACTTTGCGTGTTAGGGGTGTGACATGGGTGTTGCTGTGGGTATTCCCACGCAACACCCATGTCCACTGATGCATTTCCAGATTTACGAGAAATCGTAAATCTGGAAATGCGTCAGACTGCTACACCACCCTAGGGGTGGCGTAGCGAGGTGCAATGAGGAGAAATGTTTTCATTTCTCCTCGTTTTTTTCCTCTTTCAATGCGTGCTGCATTCTACAGCACACATTGGAAGAGGAAATCATCTCAATTGATTGTTTTTGTGCAGGAAGGTGCCCCTTCCTGCACAAAAACAATTTCCCCACGACGCAGGTACCCTTGCACCATAGTGCAAGGGTGCCTGCGCCAGCGCATGGCAGCAGTTTGTGCGCCAGCGCAGAGGGAAGCACAGAGATGCGACATATTGTTGTAAATATGTTGCATCCCTGTGCTTCGAAACTAACGCAGCGCAGCAAAATGACTTGCGGCACCGCACTGCATTAGTTTCTTGTAGATCTGCCCCCTAGTATTTAAAAGAGGAGCATGTAAGAATTTCATGTGGCATGTCCCTACTATGACCAGCCACCAAATACTATTTTCACTCTAAAGAGCTGTATCGGCTCCTATGAGGAAAATTGTACTTTCAGTATACCACTATTTCTTCTAGCTCTTGTTTGGGACTAGCTACAACAATGACTGAACCAATGTTTTAATATTTATTACAAATCCAATTCAGTAGTGAAGTTGCATTTTTGAAAATACACATAATCAATGTCCCATCCAGGTCCACTTGTAATTGGTACACCTGTCCCTCAGGAAAAAGGCCTCATGCAGCTTGTTATGTCCCTACAGCCATACAGGAGATCAGCCAACTGATCCTTGGAGTCCAGCTCTTACTCCTGGGTACAAGTGGAAGAAAATTCATCCATTTATGTCTCCTCATAGGATAAAGTCAAGTTTTGTTCTGCCACAGGTACAGAAAGTGTTCTAAGGAGACGGGTGTAAGATGCTTCATTTGTTGAATTCACTAGGCAGTGAATGGGGGTCACTACTGGGCACTCCCTGACCAAAGGGCAAAACATTCCCAAAGAAACCTACCCCTACCTTGCCACACATCCTGTTTCCCTCACTGCAAATTATCCCACAGTGCACAATTTTCAGTAAAATTCAACATGGCAAAAAATGTTTGCTTGAGGCATATCTCGGGGTGTGTTTAAGGTAATGAGCTGTCTCCAGCTTTGCAAACACTCTACACTCATTCTTGGACCAACTCTCTCCTCCACTTAAACTAAAGCCAGGAGTGTTTAGGGTGTTTTCGGATCAACAAACTCCTCTCTTCTAGGCTTCCCTTAACACAAAACTATAAAAGTACAGGTCTCCCCTGTTCCCTTTTAAGTTAGTGAATATCCTTGATATCTCTAAACAGCCCTGCTTGGGTTAAGCTGGGTCACATTCCTCCCTCAAGCCATCCTTCCAGGCCACTGCCATTGTCTCTGCTAAAAGAACCACTTACAGGCCAGCTGCAGGAAGGTCAATGCTAATGAGCCGGCAGGTGCTTCAGGAAGGGAAGGTATGCATTTTATAGTTGTTTTTACGGTATATTTATCAAAAATCACAATTGAATTGGATTTTTAATAAATATTAGAACTGTGGCTGAGTTATTTCTGAATCTTATTGCAAGCCCAATATACAGAATGAGCACATTAACTGTTCTTTATTTATTTTCTTTACAGAACAAGCTACAATGCAAACAGTGAAAACTGCTTTTTAGGCCATACATTGAAGGAACATGCAAACATTATACTTTAAATGTTCCACTTTATATACCGGATACCCTACTTTGTTGTCAACAAAACCTACTTTGGGGTGACTTAATATTTAAAAGTAGGGTTTCTGTCAAGCCCTCACCTGAAGTTCTCGCAGAAGCGAGCTGCAGCCCACCATATGTAGCTCCCAGTTCCACTGCAGGATTTAAACCATTCAACAATTATAATCCTAAGTGACTCCAACCCAACTGGGGGAGGGGAATGGAAAATAAATAGCGACTTGACTTCTGGTTAACTGCACCAACCCAGCCTCATCAAGTAGCCCATCTATGGTTAGCCTTCCTTCCAGTTTTCTGTAAATAGGAAAACACACTATTGAGTATGAAGGGGAACAACGTTGAAAATATCAGCTCTCCTACCCCCCACTATGTAGAATAACTGGGGGACCTGTTAATTCCCTCTTTCCCACCTACACCCTGGTTGTGTCACATAGGAGTTGGAAAGGGAAGGAGAAGTCTGGTAATCACTGGAATGGTCAATACTTGAGAAAGGTACATGTAATATGATTAAATACCCCCAATGATATAACGTATATTGCTGGTTATATGTCTGCTGCTCAATCAAGAAACTATATACATATCACTGGGCTAGTACATAAGAAACAAATAATGGCAAAAACATACAGGTAACTCAGTACTAGTAGGCAGCTTGTTAAAGAAAAAGGCAATAATGCCTGTGACAGAAAAAAAACAAGCAACAATGGTTATTCTCAACGCATTATGTGTCAGGAGTCTTTAGTCCAGGCTTTATCAAGGTAAGTCTATAAATCTTGTAGGAGGAACCTTTCCTTACAAGTACTACATGTCATTATTTCTTTTGCAGCTCCTTCGAGTAATGAGGGAGTTGAGAAGATATCTCATCAACTGTACTCAACACTAATGGCTACGTGAGTGTACCACGTTACCGCCTTTTACAGAAGTACTCCGTTCCTTTCTTCCTTTGTTTTCCAGGTTGTTGGATCGATCGGTAGCAGAGATGAGGAAAGGAGACAGCTCATTAGAATGACATTGAGGACCAGGAAACAGAACTCCAGCAACACGGATTTTCACAAATGCCCAAAAGCAGGTCAGTAAGCCAGAATGATAAACGCTCCTCACTCTCCGCATGCCACTTAAATAGTGGCTGAATCCGTCCTCACCCAACATGGGCACCCGTTCTTGCGAGACTTCCTCATTCACAAGAACTAGGTCCACACTCTAAAGGGCGAGGAACAATCAGGCATGCCCAATGTAACAGTAAGTGTACAACATGAGCACTGCCTGCACATCAAAGGTTGTCACTGTCCACAATGGCTACAATGGAACAGCCAGTCCCAGTCTTCTGTGGAGGTTAGTTCTGTGCCCTCCTCCAACTTAGCCCCAGCATCAGCGATGCAAGCCAGGCAGGCATGACTGTTTCTCTCCTATCAAAAAGTATATGTTGACAGGCTTCCCTGCAAGTTTAAAAGCTGCAGGAGTCAGGCTAAAAATGTAGACTTGGAACCATATTTTCCTTGTCAGCCTAGTGAATGGCAAAATAAGTATTGCACTCTAGAGGTGACATTTAATTTTCTATGCCATTGATGTATTTTGTTACTTCATATATGTTGGCCTTACTGGAAAGTCAATTATGCAAATTGGGGATTAGCCAATGTTACCATGTTTTAGGGGTCGGAGGAGAGGGAAGCAGAGTCACTAAAACAGCTGCATTTGTCAATAAAAAATGGGGGTGACCAGGGAAAAAAGAGGCACCTTCCCACATATCTAAACTGGTCTTGCCAAGTAATGTGCCTTAACATTTGGAGATGTGACCATTTCAGGCCTGCCTTGAATGCTCTCCACGTGCTCAAATTCACTTGTGAAGCCTACTGGGGCACATGCAAGACTTACTTGTAGAAACATGCAGCACACTACATACCTGAAAGAAACTTTCAGACTTTGTCCTGAAGGAAGTGGCCCTTATAACCACCTGCTATGCCTTCACAAGTAATGAAGAGTCGGTCAGACAGTAGAGAATACAAACAAGCATTTATTAGCAATACTCTGCAGAGGAGTCCAATCTGACCTGCACCCTAAGATGTCTGCCGAGGGACTGGCTCCCCAACGGCCTGCAATGCATGATCATTCCTCCAAGAACCCCCCAACCACGCCCACAGTGGAAAGTTACCGGCCTGGGCCGAAAATGAACAAAGAAGGCACAGAAGGATGGGTTACCACCTGCCAGATGGGTACATGCTATCAGCAACTCAAGGTTACCGCGTTGAGTCTCAGCGTCTCCTAACGTGGGAGCAGACTACACACTCGGATAGGCATGCGAGGGCAGAATGGCCTATTCATTAGTAAGTCAGGAATCAGCCTTGAACAGGAAAGAAAAATAATAACTAAATACAGTGTTCTGCTGTGGCAAGCAATACGAATAATGAGGCCTAGTTCAGACAAAGCCTAATGGGGATTACGAAATATAAAATGGAGTCACACTTGCTAACTAAAGCTTGCACGTTGCAGGGATAACTCAGTGGGTTGCATAACGTGAATACAAATGGTGTCTATTTAGCCACACACTGCTAACCTAATATAGCATGATACAAGTGCATAGCAGGAATGGGATTTTCAAACCTAATAGACCCTCCTTTTAGCATGGGTGGCTAAATGCTTTATTGAGGCTATCCGATAGGGTCTTTACAATTCTAAGTGGGAATGAAGAAAATGCATAGTCAGTCAAGTTACAAGGGAGAATAAAGCAGCACATGAGTATCAAAATCTACTTAGTATTCAAAAATACCTTTGTAAATAAGCATGATATCCTGGATATCCTGCATCATCATAGTAGAGACCTTAGTATCATGTCCTGGCAATTTAGGGTTAGGGGTGAGCTTGCTCACAAAATAGGTGCAACATGCTGGAAGGCAATTAATACACAGACAACATGTGAAGATGACACCTGCGATAACAATGAGGGCAAGTAGTATATTCCAACCCCATGATGTCAGCAGACCCCAGAACCACCCTGTAAGGGACCATGAACCATTATCCTAATGGATATCTGAAGCAAGCCTGTGTAATTTCTGTATGGCAGAGTATACATTAGGGGCGTTATCAGGAATGTAAACACAACAACTGCTCCCGATGACGCGGCAGGCTCCACCCCTATCAGCAAGGATGACCTCTAAAACCATCCAGTTTTGAAGAGCAACAAGTCTCGTAGCCTGAAGCTCGACTGTAATATTAGTCAGTATACCTGCAGTAGTGTTAATAACTCCCTCAAATACTCTAGCAAGGCGACGGATATTAAGGCTATTGAACATGGGGCCCCAGAATGGCAGAATGCCCTTCATGATGTCAGTAAATTGCTGTAGGGAAGTATCTGTTTGATCGATATCTTCTGGATTGACAACTCTCTTGGCTCGATGCAAATGGAGATCCCTACGCTGTAGTCTATGATCCTTGTGATAGTTGGACGGTGCAATGTAAACGGGAGGTAAAAGACAAGAGACATAGCACCAGCCAGACCATCCCCTGGGAAGCCATGTATAAGCCTGTTCCCCACAAACAAAGTATACATTTGGAGGTGTGAGCAAAGGTGGGCTACTAGTAGTGTTCAATCGGTATGTATAGTTACAACTGCTCTGACCTACTGGAAAGTTCCCTGTACCTTCAACACAGAAACTAGCTGGCGTATTGATCACAAGGACAGGCATGGCTTTGTCTTCAGTTATATTTCATTCCTGGAAACATTTAAAATATTCAGTAACATTTAATCCTTGAAAATCCAGCATTTCATTTTGTAACCAAGTGACATTCTTATTATCCTCAAAAATATTCATACAAGCTTCTGGATGTAGGGTACCCTCCTTTCCATCTGCCCCAGGTGTATATCCTTGGTGTACCACTATATACTCCAACACTGCTTCGTAATCAGACTGTATCATATTCATTGCGTCAGCATGATAGTGCATGTACACCTTAGAAAGCAATTGGAACCATGCCTCACAGCTACCAAAGTATGACAGGGGCAAGGACACCAGTAGATAGTTCTTGGTCATAACTGAGGAAAGTAACCCACACACCCAGCAATTCATGGCATTAGTGGTACTGTGCATCTGCAGAAACGCATTTTCGACATAGGTCTGTCTATGTTTCTCTTTATGCGGGGCCAGTGTAACAAATGACTTCTCAGATGGAGCCGGTGTAGTCCCTATCAAAGTGTGCACAGGATGCTGTTCTTTTAAATACCAGACCACCCCAAACAGTGTTATCATTGCTATAAGAAGGACTACCACCACTACTACCCTACTCCCAGTAGACCAACTAGACCACACAGGACGATTCTGCTGTAATGGTGGGGCCACCAGAGGCTGTTCCTCCCTCATGACTGCATGGCCAAATGGGTACATAGAAAGAAACCTAAGGAGTTGGAGCCACAAAAATACAACTGACCAGAGGGGTACAAATCACCCAGTGTCCTTCAGAGCCTCACTGGTAGACTCCTATTGTTCATCAATGACAGTGCTATGAAGCACGCCCACGGGGGAGCTGCGCGATCGCAGCCCTTGCTGTAAAACAAATCATCTTCTTTCAGGATAGGGCACCCTCCCTCCTTGGAAGACACCCTCAACTAATCCTGTCCAGTGTCAAGGGCAGTGCACCAGTGTAGCTCACTCTAATCTAAAGCAGGCACCTTAAGCATAGCACCTACGCCCTAAGCTCGAGTCCTTCCCTAACTCCTGGACCACCCTACAGGCGCACTGTCCTTCCGTCGGGGCCGCAGGTTGTACCTGGCAACCCCAGGCACTTCTTCATCAACCAAAAGGGGAAGAAATTCAGGCTCAGCAGGGCATTGAGACTCAGGTGTCTGTGCACCAGAAGTGGGAGCATCCGGGGCGGCCCTTATCTCTGGGGGGACCGCCTCAAGTAAGGCCTTGTCGCTTTCTTCGTCCATCTGCGCCCACCTCAGTCGGGTGTCAGAGAAGGGAACGAAACGGGGCACTCGCACCCCTTCCTGGTCAGCAATGTCGTTGAGGACCCACTGGTCATACGGAAGTGGGAGAGGGATCCTCTTGACATGTGATCCGTGTATCCAGTGCTTCCCGCCTTCAAGCTTTACTGCAGTGCGGGTGGTGAGCAGGACCAAGAGTGGCCCCTTCCACCGAGGCTCCAGGCAGCTCTTTCGCTGAAAATTTTTCACGAACACGAATTCCCGGGCTGTAGCTGATGCCCGGGCCCCTCTGGTACTGGTTGCAGCATGGCGTGAATTTGTTGGTGGACAGAACGAAGATCTTTAGTTAACTCATACAGATAGTCCACAAGTAGGGGGTACTCTAAATTGGAAAAGCGCTTGGGTCTTGGGATACCCCAGACGTTGGCGGGGCACCCAAAGACCACCTCGTACGGGGACACCACTGTTCTAGAATGCGCTGTCGCTCTGGTAGATAACAAATCCAAAGGTAGAGCATCGGGCCATTGCAATCCTGTGCTATCTTGAATCTTCGCTAACTTCAATTTGAGAGTACTGTTGTACTTCTCAACCAAGCCTGCTGACTGAGGGTGGTTCACTGCATGAAATTTCTTTCTAATATGCAAGCCTTTACACACCAATTCAATGACTTTTGAATTGAAGTGACTTCCGTTGTCACTCCAGATCACACGTGGCAATCCATAGCGCGGGAAGAACTCTTTTAAGAGTGCCTTCGCCGTCACCGTAGCCGTATTCTCCTTCGTGGGATAAGCCTCAATCCATTTACTGAATGCACAAATCACTACCAGCACATACTTCAAATTGTTAACTCGTTCCATTTCGATGAAATCCATCTGGAGAACCTCGAAAGGGAAGGAAGGCGGTGCAAAATTACCTGCAGGTGTAGGAGTACCTTTCCCAGGATTATGTTTCAGACAAATGATGCAGTTTTTCACTAAGTGTGTGGCTACCTTAGGGATATTATCGTTTTGCCATACTGGGTCCAGTAGCTTACATATTCCTTTGGCACTAATATGTGCTGGGCCATGGGCAATGGTAACAACAGGGAGCACATAGGCGTTAGGCAGCAACCATCTCTGTTTCCCAGACAAGTCAGTCCAACACCCATCCTGTCCTCTCCTCCCATACTGCCAGTTCATCTACTGTCGCCTCGCTCTGTATTTCCCTGACATTTTCTAATATTGTCCTCGAACATTCCATTGTCTGGAACCCACCTAGCGGGACCTGCCCCAAACATATTTTTTATCTTCGATCTAGCTGTCTCTTTAGCCGTCTGATCTGCGAAAGCATTTCCCCTTCCAACATCGTCTGTTACTGCTTTGTGAGCGCTACATTTTATTATTGCCAACTTATCAGGAAGTGTCAGTGCTGACAAAAGTCTATGTATCAATGGACCATACTGTATTTGCAACCCATGCGAGGTCAAGAACCCTCTCTCCGCCCAGAGGCGCCCAAAATTATGGGCCATCCCAAAGGCGTACTGGCTGTCGGTGTAGACATTGACAGTCAGTCCCTCACTCAACTCACAAGCCCTAAGGAGGGCAACCAACTCTGCAGCCTGGGCCGATTGGTATGGGATACGGGATGTCTCAACTACAGTGTGTAACATTGTGATTGCATAAGCTGCAGTGGTAGTGCCATCTGGTAGTTTGAAACAAGAGCCATCAACATATAGTTCCCCTTGGGGGTCAGATAAGGGAACATCGGTCAGGTCTACCCGTCCCTTCATTTCTTCCTCAGTCCGAAATAAACAATCATGGACATCATTGTCCTTTTCTTCCGAAGGGAGGGGTAGTAACGTGGCTGGGTTCAGAGTAGCACATAGTTTGATGGTAATGTGCGGAGCAAACAAAGTTAATTCATATCCAGTCAGACGTGCACTAGTAAGGTGCTGTGGCGACGTTATCAAGAATAGAAGAGAAATAAGCGCAGGGTCTCTGCTTACCACCTGTGTTAGAACAGAAAGCACGCAACCATCCGCCTTGTGTATGTAGAGCACAAAAGGCTTCTGGTAATCAGGAGTACCAAGCACAGGAGCTTTTCTTAACTGCCCAGACCCTCTTCTCGCACTTCTTCATAATTCCCTTAAACTTGGTATTGTCCCCAACACCTTCAAAAGTGCTGTAATTGTTCCGATTCTGAAGAAGCCTAACTCTGATCCCCTGGTTCTCAGTAATTACAGCCCTATTTCGCTGCTGCCCTACCTAGGAAAAGTTTTGGAAGTTCATGTAGCGAATTGTCTTAGTTCTTTCATTGAACACTCCCACTTTCTGAACCCTCATCAGGCAGGATTTAGACCTGCTCATTCAACTGAGTCAGTCATCCTCGCAGTTATGGATGAGCTCAGAAGAGGGGCTGACAAGAGCCTCACCCAGGCCTTGGTACTGCTTGACTTATCAGCCGCTTTTGACACGGTCGATCATGGTCTCCTGATCGACCGTGTCAGCGGCGCCGGGATCCAGGGTCTGGCGCTGAAGAGGATTTCCTCCTTCCTTAGCAACCGATTTCAAGCAGTCCGCCTGCCCAATTTCTCAACCAAAAAAATTAATCTGACCTGTGGGGTTCCTCAGGGGTCTTCCCTGTCGCCCCTTCTTTTTAATTTGTACTTATTACCCTTGATCCGGTCACTACGTGAAAGAATGTTTGAAACATTTAACTATGCTGACGACTTGCAGTTGGTGTTCGATATCAATTCTTCCACTTTCTCAATGTCCAATTTTCAGTCTATCATGAGCTTTATCAGTAATTGGATGAATGACAATCAATTGAAACTGAACCCCGATAAAACCGAGCTCATTTTGACAGGGGGATCAGCTAACCCGTGGAACTCTAGTTTTTGGCCTCCATTTCTGGGTAATTCCCCACTTCCAGCTGGCTCTGTTAAGAGCTTGGGGATTATGATCAGTAGCGATCTGTCCATGAAAGCCCAGATTGGCTCTGTGGTCTCGGCCTGCTTTTTCCATCTGCGCAGAATCCGGAAGATCAGCAGATTCCTGACCACTGAGGCCTTGACTCTGGTCGTTCAAGCCTTTGTAATTTCGCGTATTGATTACGCCAACTCATTATATGTTGGTATTCCAGCATATCAATTACACCATTTGCAGTTGGTGCAAAACCACGCGGCCAGGTTAATCGCCCATCAGCCCAGCCGACATCAAGTCAAGCCTCTGATGAAGAGCCTACATTGCCTTCCAGTGGCCAAACGCTGCGCCTTTAAACTGGGCTGTACCATCTTTAAAGCCCTTGCTGGGAATGGCTCAGCCTTTATTTCTTGAAGGATTCAGCGTTATATCCCTTCCCGAGAATTGCGCTCTTCCAATCTAAACCTACTGTCCACTCTGCCATTAAACGCAAAAAGCATGGAGGGCTCAGATTTGCGGTTCTGGCCCCGCAATGTTGGAACTCGCTTCCCGTGGAAGTGAGGGTGGCGACCCCCTATGCTCAGTTCAGGAAAAAGCTTAAAACCTGGTTATTTTCCCAAGCATATCAGTAAGGTAATTGCCCCGTCAATGCAGCGCCCCACTACCCTCAGCGCCATGAAACCGCTTGGTGTACGTGCGCTTAAGAAATCCCTTTAACATAACATAACAGGAGCAGAGCAAAGCGCAACCTTTAATTGCTCAAAAGCTTGTTGGCATGCAGATGTCCAAGGCAGGGGACATGCACTTCTTCGGTGGTCAGGTAAAGGAGGGGTTTCGTTAGTAAGGAATAGTTAGGGATCCAGTGACGACAATACGAAGTTATACCAATGAAAGCGTGTACCTCGCGTTGGGTCTTAGGAACAGGCATATTAGTAATAGCAGCTATGTGTTCAGGTGTTAGTCTGCGACCCTCCTTCGACAGTAGGTGACCTAAATAGGTGACCTCCTGTCGACAATATTGAAATTTTGAAAGTGACACTTTGTGTCCATAGTATGCCAAATGCAATAGTAATTTAACCGTGGCCTCTTTACAACCATCTTCAGTGTCCAAAGCCACAAGGAGGTCATTAATGTACTGCAACAGCATATTACCAGGAGGAAGTTCCAAGGAATCCAATTGAGCTTTCAAAGCTTGGCTATAGATACTGGGACTTTCTGTATAGCCTTGTGGAGCACAGCAGAATTTAAAGCTCCTTCCGACTATTGGAAATCCAAACAGATATCTGCTGTCTGCATGGATTGGGATGCTGAAGAAAGCATTCTTCAAATCGAACACAGAGAAGAATTTTGCAGACGGGGGAATCATTGTCAAGATCGTGGTAATGTCTGGAACCACAGGGTGCTGTGGAACCACTATTTTGTTAACCTCTCTAAGGTCAATTACGAAACGGTAAACATCAGGGTGGGCATCAGAAGAATCCAAGGGTGCCTTTTTAAGAATAGGAAGAATAGGGCTATTACACACATTCGCCGCTGTCTCCTGAACCACACCAGACTTAATCAAATCCTGTATTATTTGCAATAAGGCCTTTTCTCCTGCCTGGAATATCTTGTACTGGGGAATATGTGACAATACAGCATTGTCTTTGATCTGTATAGAGACCGGTGAGATCTGGAGTAACCCCACATCTGTGTCTCCTGTAGCCCACAGTGTACGTGGCACATCTTTAAACTCAGAGGGAGGGGGGCATCCTTTGTGAGGCATTGTTTGGCACGGTCCACTTGCGGTCCAATAGTCATGTAAACACCGTCTGGAGAACAGAAAATTGTTGCATGCAACTTTTTTAACAAATCCAATCCTAACAAATTCTCCCCACAATTTGACGTTAATAGAAATGGTGAATCAACCGTGAAGGGGCCAATAGTCAAAGCAAGAGGTTTGGAAATGGGGCTGACAACCGGCACGCCTGAGAAACCCACCAAAACTTTGTTTTGGCCAGACAGAGCCGCCCCGGGACCAGTGAATGGGAAACAGAGCTATTCATAGCCCCTGTATCAACTAAGAATTTCTCGGTCGTACCGTGTAAATCTGCAGTGACATAGGGTCCGCTCTGATCTACAGGCACCGGAACTGTTCCCTCGCCCTGTCCCTGGCTATCCTAGCTGTGAGACATCCCCGTCATGTCATCCATGTCATAGACATCATGATAGTACTGCCTCCCTCGGGGGTCATCAAAATAGTTCCCGCTCTGCCTATTAGACGATGAATTCTCTGATCGCGTCTCCCCCGGCCTCCTCCTCCTCTTCCACGTCCTCTAAAACCCCGACCTCTCTGGCCTCGTCTTTCTGGACTAACTCCGGACACTCATTCCACCAATGTCCCTCCTGCTTGCAATATGCACATTGGTTGAGCCCAATGGGTGCACTCGATGTACTGCCCCTGTTAGACCTGGGTAGCCGCTGGGCCGAGCCCGAACCTCTTCCTCTTCCGTTATCCCTTGCAACTTGCTGCATCAATACCCTCGTTTTCAACTCTTTTGACTTTTTCTCCACTTTCTCCTTCTCTTCATTCTCTCTGTGCTCACAGTACTGTGCCATACTCAGTATTACCGATGGGGAGGAAGTGCTCCAAGTACTTTCCAAAGCCTGCAATCTAGTCGCAATCTCAGGAAGCAAGTTGCCAACAAACCTGCTGACAAACAACCGGACACCACCTTCCAATGACAGGTCCTGACCACTAAAGTTGAGAAACACCCCTTCAAACCTAGTAAAGAAATCGGACACACTCTCGTCCCTCTTCTGACGACATGCAGTCAACTTGTCCCAAACCACTCATCTCAGCGGGATAAGGGAATGCCTGTAAGTGATAATACGACCCGGCAAAGCCAATAACTCCGCCTTCGGTTTCTCATCGGGCTTGCGTTCTTTATCCCATGCCCTGATCTGATCCCATGTTCCTCCTAATTCCACTACATTATCCTGTGTATGCACTTGCCTCCATATATCCACCGGTACCAGCAGGCCAAAGAACAGCTCAATATCAGCTAACGTCATCACCGTGGAGGAGGCTGCCTCTGTCAACTCTTTCTAATATGCAGTCTGGTTTTTCCGAGGGTCTGGCAACTGACTTTTAAGGGATATTACCTCACTCCTCTTCCAAGGAGTATAGATCCACTGTTCCTGAAACCGAGCATCAACTTGTGGCCTAATTACAGTATTCGTGGAGTTGCGTAGTTCTGGTATTTCAGGATGATAAATGGGATGGACCTCCCTCATGGGACACTGGGTCACTATCATCGGAACCTTTTGGAGAAATCTGCCCCGATAATCCACCAATGTCATTACATTGCTAAAAACTTCATTAGGAGCCATACCTGTAGCATATACCCTGTCCCGTATGTCATAGATAATATGTGGTGCAACACCCTGGAAACACTGCTCCCACAGTCCTATTATCGTGGCCAACATGTGCTTAAGGGCATGCTGCTGTATGAAGGGCTCATAATCTTTCTTCACACTCCACACATCCTCCACACTATAGATCGGGCTCCGAGCCCACTGAGCCACCTGATTCGCCACCATTTGCTTCTCCTCATCACCCACAGCAGAGCGCATCGACACTTTGTCCACACGGTCTCGTGCTGCCGCCCAGTTCCCTTCATGTTTCCCACATACAGGTGTCTCACCATACTGCAGTGCTTGGGGTGTCGTACTTAAGGGAGAAAGAGAAGATGAGGAGACAGGTATCATCATGTAAGGAGACAGTGTTGTAGGAGTGAAATGGGGTGTAGCAGTAGATACAGAGTCAGTAGATGGAACAGGAGAGCTAACGGCTCCCGCACTCGTTGTCTGTGTGAGTAGAGAGGAAGCAGGCGGGGTTAGGGCCGAAGCAGTTTGACTAGAGGCAGAAATACTAGGGAGAGCGGCACCAGGGGCCGGGGACTGAGATGTTGGAACCCTTGGAAATATCCGCTCAGGAGCATAAGGTTGAGGAGGGCGAGAATCCAATAGCTCTTCAACGAAAACATCACCTTCCTCTCCAGTAACATAGCATTTATCAGTCTGCAACCGAAACTTTCTATCTGCACATTCTATGCCTTTCTCTATCTTTTCCCTTTCATAGGCCACTGCTTTCTGCGTTATAGTTTGCGTCTGTCTCTTCCGGGCCTCTTTCTCTGCTCTCATACGCGGTTGCTTTGCTTCCTTCTGCCATACTCTTAGAGAATCAAACATCGACTACCTGCTCTTTTTGGCGAATAATTTGTCCTGCAAGAAATTCAATTTTTGCTCATCAAACGAGTCAGTAAGTGGCATTGTAACTCAGCACTGTCCTTCGTATATTTATTTCACAATGTGCTAAACGTAATAGGGCCAATGCCGTGCTTGACGTATACATCAAAATTTGGGGTACCCTCCGGAGGCGCGGCCTGGCTCTCTTCCAATCGAGCCTCAGTAGAACAACACCGACATCCAAAACAACCCAATTTACTTAGACAAGGCATCTTAATATAAGACACATGCGCTGTCCCCAACAGACAAATATAACACCAACAAACAAAATAATAAATGAAAAAAAATAAAGAGTCCAAATATTGTTCAAGAACCAAACCAAAAGGGTCTGAAGACCGCTTCCTACAGTCCGGAGACTGTACCAAGTTCAAGAAGACAGGCTCTAGCCCCAGACCTTTTCAAGCATTGACCAAATTTCCAGTTGGCCTGGCAGATTGTTCGCAAACAGTCCCAGACCTTTTCGAGAATAGGCCAAATTTCCAGTTGGCCTGGCAGACTGTTCACAAACACTCTGTGTCTTTTAAAGGGTCCGCAAACCCACCAAGTTCAAACCAAGACAGCCCGAAGACCGTAACAAGACAGCCCATAGGCTCGTGCCGTTCAAGCAAGGCAGTCTGAAAACTGCACCAAGACAGTCCGGAGACTGTACCAAGACACAGCCCGTCGGCTAATGTCGTTCAAGCAAGACAGTCCGGAGACCGTACCAGGACACAGCCCGTAGGCTTGTGCCATTCAAGAATGGGGCCATTTTTCCAAGAATCAAATCACTCACCTGGTGCACACAGGTTGAGTCAAGTAATTCTCCACTGCCGACTCTTTGGATCAAATGGTCAACTCCAAAGTTTCGCCTTCTCAGGACCCCAGCCGGTGACCACTAGACGAGGAGTCCCCCGATCAGATGGGCGGGGCAGCTGCGAGAACCAAGCTCGATCGTGTCGGCTACCCCGATCCGCCTGACCGACCAGACGCAACCCCGACCCTGCAACCCAATTATGGGCAAGCTGGATCACCTTGCGGGGTCCCTGTTCGGGTACCAACTGAAGGAAGTGGCCCTTAGGGGCCACCCGGGTTATTTACAACCACCTGCTATGCCTTCCCAAGTAATGAAGAGTGGGTCAGACAGTAGAGAATACAAACAAGCATTTATTAGCAATATCCTGCAGAGGAGTCCAATATGACCTGCACCCTAAGACGTCTCCCGAGGGACTGGCTCCCCAACGGCCTGCAATGCATGATCATTCCTCCAAGAACCCCCCAACCATGCCCACAGTGGAAAATTACCGGCCTGGGCCGAACATGAACAAAGAAGGCACAGAAGGATGGGCTACCACCTGCCAGATGGGTACATGCTATCAGCAACTCAAGGTTACCACGCTGAGTCTCAGCGTCTCCTAACATGGGAGCAGAACTACACACTCAGATAGGCATGTGAGGGCAGAATGGCCTATTCATTAGTAAGTCAGGAAGCAGCCTTGAACAGGAAAGAAAAATAATAACTTAATAAAGTGTTCTGCTGAGGCAAGCAATACGAATAATGAGGCGTAGTTCAGGCACAGCCTAATAGGGATTACAAAATATAAAATGGAGTCACACTTGCCAACTAAAGCTTGCACATTGCAGGGATAACTCAGTGGGTTGCATAACGTGAATACAAATGGTGTCTATTTAGCCACACACTGCTAACCTAATATAGCATGATACGAGTGCATAGCAGGCATGGGATTTTCAAACCTAACAGTCCACCTGCTTCATCCATCAATGATCAACCAAGAGGATGAACATGAACATGGAGGCAGATCCAAGGGAGTACAAGGCCGAAACTCTGGAACACACTGAACCTTGCAAGGAGGTCTATGCTCAAATACAAGTGCTTCACAAAGCTCCGACAATCTACAGGCTTCATAAATGAGTTCATAGAAATTGGAAGTCATGATGAAATAGTATCTATTACCAGCATTTACTCAATTTCATTGTATTCTTACTTCCTCATCACCTCATCTAACTGTACAATTATCTACACAAGGATTCGGAAATAAATGAAAGATTACATGAAGTTCTATCTGAAATTCATGTATAAATCAATAAAATAAAGAAATACATTTGTTAATTGATTGGCTAAACCACCAACCATATTGTTTAGCTTGCTTATGATTGCTGCCAGATAATTATTGAAGAGAGGCAGGTGATTCAGCGGAGGTTGGCATCATTAAGCCAGGTAGATTTCCCATATGTTGCATGTAGAATCTTTTGTGTAGCATGGCTTTTCATGTGTGTTTATAAAGATTGAAAGCAACTTAGGCCTTGTTGTACATTTACATGGTCAATTTTCATAAAATGAATGCATTGTCATGTGTAAGGAAAGAATAAGACCTAGGAATGCAGGCCTGCTCACTTCAAATAAGAACTATTCACTTTATGCAGGTTAACATGTGTGTGCCTGAGTGTCATGTTTTACTAAGACTCAAGTTAACCAGTTGGAGTCAGAAATTCTTCCATTCTCAGGAGCTTTTTTAATAAATATGGTGGTTGAACTGTAGCTAGGAGGAGAAATGACCTTGTAAGTTACATCTTGAAGGAAGAAGAGAGAAGCCACAGCAGGAGGCTTATGCTTACTTCCCATAATTAGACAGAAGTATTGTTAGCTGTCGTGTGTAGCAAAATAGAAATTGAGCACAAGTTAATCTCTCCACTCTCCATAAAGCAACATATACAAGAAAAGCAGGGGCAGAGTCACACAGCTCGACATATTTCTGAACTAATGCTAAAAAAGGAGCTCTGACCTGAATAGTCTTTGAAGGAGCTTTATATGTCTTGGCATAAGATGAACTAATACGAATAGACTGTTAATCAGGTATTTTAAATTTAGGTAGAAATTCTCAGACTAATCAGAGCTATGTGATGAAATAGGAATTGTTGGCATATCTAGCATTTACCCTTTTATATATATTATTTGCTGAGCTGTTTATAATCTTTGTGATCATTCTTTCACATATCATATGTAGGAGAATAGTGTATAATAAATAACAATATAATATAAAATGCTACTACTTGTGTGTCTGTTTTCATTTCAGGGTTCAGGACAGGGCTGTACAATATCATCTGTAGGTAAAAGATACTCTGACAGTTTGGAAGGGGTGAGTGTTCCTTCTCTCCAAAAAAGTAGCAGTTTCCTTTTTTGATCTTAGAAAATCTATCAGGTGTGACGCCAATCCTTTTTAGAGAAACAACTATACACTATGGGGCAGATTTACAAGCCCCTTGCGCCACCCGTACGTCACGTTTCCCATGTTAAAAATGACGCAAAAGTGGCGCAAGGGGCTTGTAAATCTGCCCTTATATGTTTGTATCACCAGTTCTGTGAGGGCAGAATGTACTCTAGGAGCTCTATCAATGTTATTATTCTCATGACTATTTTTTTTCTGTAGTTTTTATATATCGCAAACTCAACCTGAAAGCATTGGAGTGCTTCACATGAGCACCAGTTACATTACACAAGAACTCATTTTTGGTTAAGGGTGAGGAGATCCAGGACCAATGTACAAAAAAGTCAATATGCGATTTCCTAATTGCGAATTTTTGCGATTCTCAATTAGGAAATCGCAAACACCCATGTACAAATGTCTCTTAGAAACATTTTGCGACTTCCAGTGGCTCACAAATAGACCTACCTCATTATTATTCATGAGGTAGGTCTCGCTTTGTGACAAATTGTGATTGGCCTGCACTCACAGGTATGTTTGCCTGCTGGGGTCAGCAGACCACCATGTCTGTGATTGCTTTTTAAATAAAGCATTTTTTGTAGTGCAGTCTGTTTGCCTGAAAGGAAAATGGGATGCACTTAAAAAATAAAAATGAAAAGCTGCCTTTTTAAGAGTAGGCAGTGGTCTGTGGGAAAAAATGTTGGCGCCCTTATTCAAAAAAGGGATGGGGTCCCTTGGGGACCCCTTCTCATTTACGAATAGTTTAGCACAAACTTGAAGTTTGTGGTAACTGAATGTTTTGTGATCGCATTCCTGGTTGCAAAATGTTCCTACATACCAGTACAACTCACTATTAGGAAGGGACGCCCTTAACACGCTCCTTCCTAATAGTGACTCGCAATAGGTTACCGACTCGGAAAATATGTTTGGTACATGCCAAAAGTGCAGCTGGCCCTAAGGGATTTGCCCAGAATCTCAGGGTGTTGAGCCAAGACTCGAACCAGGCTCCCCAGTTCCAAAGTCGGCAGCTCTCACTGTTATGCCACATCCTTTCACCACTAGGGGGCCGATTACGATGCCGTCCGGAAAGGCTCCGAGTGGGATACAGATTTGGCGAATCCTATTCGGAACCTATGTTTCTGATCAATTCGGACACATTTCCGAAACAAACAATTACAATGAAAGGACACTGTTCGGGCTGTCCGAATCGGTTCCGAACAGGATTTGGACAGCCCGAGTTGTTCGGAGCCAAATTGAAAGAGTGATTACGATGACCGATTCAGACAGCCATTCCAAATCGGTCTGTCCGACACGAAACGGCTGTTGGAGTCTGACTTTGGGGACCTGTAACAGGCCCCCCTTCACCCGGAGGCCTCAGGTTGGGGCCCGTGGGGGTCCCCATGGGTCCCCTCTTTCCGGCCATGCACAGTGTGGCAGGCACCATGGGGTGCCCATCACAGGGTGCATGTTTTTTCCCCACAACCCATTTTTTCAATGAGAGCCTGTGTTCTCATTCGGAACTCAGGCTCCCATTGAAGTAAATGGGAGTCCGACCGAAAGATGTACGGAAGCATCTCAATCGCTCGGTCGGACTCCCAGAACCCGAGTCTGTCCGAAACGATTCCGAAACCTGTATATATATATATATATATATATATATAGATATTTTTTATTGTTTGATTAATTAAATCATTACAATCCACATATAAAAGTCGAAACTTAAAAAACATTAGAGAATATTTTTTCACTGAGCTCCTCCCATCGTTCTCAATGAAAATAAAGCAATAAAATTGTTAATATATAAAATTTCTTCTAAAATAAGGTAAACATCACTTAACTGAAACCACGTGGCGGCATAGTATCAATAAAAACGATTAATAAAAAAATAGAGGTTACTTCTAAAAGCAGCAGGTAGAACACCAACTTGTAAAAGAGCATCCCAAAGTTAATGTACAGTTCAAAGTGACAACAGTCAATAGTCAATGACAAGTTGTTGAATTCGAGTTCCATATTGTGAGACTGGGGCTGAATACACTGGTATTACTAGGGAGCAGCTTCAGAGATGTACCATTATTATAACCACCTGTGCTTGTTCCCTGGTTTTGACACAGGGCCTGGAATTTACTGGTTAAGCTTGCGATATGCAAGGTGGACAAAGAGTATGAAGCTAATATTTAAAGCTGTGTTCTCCGGATTCCGAAACCGATTCGGTCAGAAAAGTTTCCTAACAACATCTTTATCGGCCCCTATATGTGCTATAGTTTACCTTTTCTGTACTTTATTCATACACTTAGAAGCATATTTATCAAAGAATTTGCATCACCCTTGTACCATGCAAGGGGACTCAGGACGACACAAAACCGAGAATTAGATTTGCCAAGCCACGCAAAGTTACCTTGCGTGGCTTGGCAAATCTGGAGTAACGCTTTGCAACTCATCATATTGAGTTACTCTACCTCAGGAGGGCATTCTATGGGTGGAGAGTGAGTGTTCCCACGCATCCACACATGGATTTTTCCATATTCCCAGATTTACCATGAGTGGTAGACCTGGAAATGCGTCAAAATGCTACGCCTTCCTGGGGAGGAGTACCAAAGAGAAATGTCTTTATTTCTTCACGTATTTTCTCTTTCTACACGTGCTGCACTCTGCAACACACATAGAAAGAGGAAAAAGCCTAAAATTATTATTTTTGTGCAGGAAGGTATCCATTCCTGCACCAAAAACAATTCTGTCTGCAAGACCGGCACCCTTGCACCAAGGTGCAAAGATGCCTACATTGGAGCTAGGCAGCACATAGTGCGCCAGTGCAAAGAGAGGACAGGAATGTGCCAAATAATGTTAAATATGATGCATTCTTGCCTTCTCCCTTTCACGCAGTGCAGCAAGTTGTCTTGCTGCGTTGAGTTGCGTGATAAAATTATAAATATGGGCCTTAATATTTGAATACCATTACCACATCCCACTCACTCTCCATTTATATAAATTATACAATTGTTTGTTTTCTCTGTCTTTTTATAATTACTGTGTGAGAACCTGCACCACCTAGATATATCACTAAGAACTGTCTTTTTCTAACTTTAAAATGTTGCAGATAAGCAAAAAAAAGAGATCAGACATCAGCCGAAGACACCAGTAAAAATGATATTGTGATTTTGAAATTTCTATGTGTTCTATGAACACTAATTTTACACAGGGTGAAAAAGTTAATTCAGTCGACATACTACAATTAAATAGTTCTCATCTTTGTATAAAACTTTGAGGCGGGGGATAACAGATTTATTATCACATATGCCTTTGTTGGAAATGGCCATACATTTCTTTAAGTCTCTTCTCAATTACACTCTATAAGATAAGAAAAAGACTGTCCAACATATTGAGCCTTTTTATACACTACTGGTCACCCACCAACATTGAATAGATATATTTTCCACATCATTTAGCTAGATTATGTTCCAGTTAACTCAAATGCACATTAGTTGGCTTGTTTTATTTATTTATTTATTTATAGGTTTTATATAGCGCTAGCTAGACCCGAAGGTATCAGAGCACTTTACATATAATGCAGGATTATTCAATTGAAGTGCATTCATGTATACTGACCAAGAAAAGCTTTGTGCAGTCAAGGCAGTTACAATATCAGGACATTAGATCTGCACACGTTAATGGCATGAATGACATAGAAGAAGCTTAAACAATCAAATGACCGCCTTAAAGGGTCTAGTAGGATTGGGTGGGATCTTTGGGAACATAACTCAGTTTGTTTGAGTATTAAAGTATTTGTTGAGCAGTAGATATTTAAGGTTCCGTTTGAAGCATGAAAAGGACGGGTTACAGAAGAGATCTCTAGGGAGTGAGTTCCAGCTCCTAGGAGCATTTCCAGAGAATGAGCGAGGATGTGAGGATTTCTTTTTCAGTTTGGGAGGTATGAGAAGAAGTGAGGTGGAGCTTCTCAGAGCCCTGGCTCTTCCTGCTTTGGAAAGTTGGGAACCTAGGTAGTTTGGATTGTGAGTGTGAAGGGCTTTGTGGGTGATGAAAGCAGTCTGGTAGATACATCTTCCTTCGATGGGAAGCCAATTGAGGTTCTTGAGGGCGGGTGAGACGTGCTCAAATTGTTTAAAACCTGTTAGTAGCAGGGCAGCCGTGTTGTGAACTGTTGTAAAGAGGGCAAGGTGCGTTTTCGGAGTTCCTATCAGGATGGCGTTGCCATGATCCTGTTTTGAGAGGACGAGAGACTGCACTACCATCTTAAAATCATCAGGGGGAATAAAAGGTTAGATTTTCTTGAGGTGTTTAAGAGTGTACACCACTCCTTTGGCTGAGTTGTCAATGTGGTACTTCAGTGACAAGTTTTTGTCCAGAGTGATGCCAAAGGACTTTACAGAATTGGATAGTGTAAGAGAATAATTTAGGGCGTCCAAGTTAGTGAGCCAATCTTGGATTGGTAGAGGGTTATTTTATATATATATATATTTAACAGGATTGTAGTATGCTTCAACACTTCTTTTAGTGTTCAAATTCCAGTTTTGCCCTTCTTTCTACAAATAATACATCTGAAAATGTAGGACTTTCCTTCACTCTCCGTAGAATCATTTGATTTTATCTTAGTTTTGAGATCTAACCCTTCTGCATATATTTGACTCACAAATACATTCTAGGGCTTCTCTACACTGAGATTGATTCCCAGTATTTTAAATATCCATTACATTTGTTTTCGCTCCTTTTTCAAAAAATGTCATCTATGTGTTCCTACCCTAGGACTTGAGTTTTCATTTGGATCATCTTTGTAACCACTGTATATTTAAAAATGGCCTATGTGTTCCACATTCGTCCATGCCATAAAACATGAAATTCTGGCACGGGCTGCTAACAGGAATGAACTGTGAGTGCCTGAATAGTAGCCACATTGGAAATAACCTTACTTCCCACATTTTCTATTTCACCATGCAATTGCACAATATGTGCAACTGCTAACACTTGGGAGCACTCCTAGAAAGCTGCAACCTTTTCAACTTATCTGAAGTAGTCCTGCAATTCTTAGGGAATTCCAAAATCTTAAATATCTGCACCAAAGCACAGGAGTATATCTTGGTGTATGATTTTTGATGAATGTGGCCTTCCTTACTGCCACACCATACAATCACAACATTGATGGCACTATCGTGATGCAATCACTACATCAACTGCCAATACATTGCTCAAGGTAAGGAAAAAACATGTCAGTTACTTCCAAGAAAATGGCCAGGGATACTTTCTCAAAGTAAATTAATTCACCTAATTAGGAAGCTCCTAAGAGTTAGTGATATTATTTTAATTTAAGCTAATTAAATAATACGTTTTGGATAAGGTTAATTAATTAAAAATTGAGGAAAATATAATTAAATCACAATTAACAAGTTTAGGAATAGGGTTACATCTTCTACTTAATTTACTAACATTAAATTACAAAAACAGAGTTAAGACTAAATTATATAATTTTATTTCATTTCATTTAATGAGCAATTATATTCCCATAATTAGGGCTAATTATTTATAAAATATAACGTTTTCACTACTTTTGATAGGATTAAGGTTAGGGTCATCACTATGTATTTAATTAAAATATGAATATAATTTAGATTAAATAAGGGTTAGCATTTTTGGAAAATACATTTTTTCTAATGTTAGGTGTTTAAAAACAAATATATTTTAGGGTTTTGTTTATAGTTGAGATTAGGCTGAGGTCAAGGGTACTGTTATGTTTTAACATATTATTTATTATGAAATGTTTTGTGTTCTGGAAATAGAGTTAATAACGAAATACATTTAAAAGTAAATGAACTAAAATGAATTAAGATTTCTGGTTAGCGGTGAACTTCCTTTATTTTAAATGAAGCTATAAAAATAAGGGGCTGTATTAGCTATTAACTTAAATGTAACTGAGCATCAATTAATAAAGTGTAGATTATAAGACTGACATTAGGGTTAAGTTATGTTTATTTCACATTTATATTAATTATGATGAATCGGTATTAGGAAGAGAAAATCAATACTATAATCAGATTATGGTGAATCAGTTAATATGAGTTAATTACGCAAAAAATGTAAATTACATCAACTAAACCTAGGAGTTTAGTTTAACTTAATGTAGAGTATAAATGCATTTCGGGTAGGTTAAGGGTATGGGTTTATAATAATTCAGGTTATTGTGATAAGTGAAATAATTTAACAATAAAGGGACAGATTTACAAGCCCCTTGCGACATCTTTACGCCGCCTTTGTGTCACTTCTGTGACGCAGCGGCGTCGTAAACAATGCGCCACGTTGCGACATATTTACAACGTGACGCATCTAGGGAGATGCGTCACGTTGTAAAGCCCTGCGCTACATTATACCTGTGTCAGGTATAATGTATGCAGGGTAAGCGTTCCCACGCAGGAAAGCCTCGTAAAAGTGACGCAGTGAATCTACAAGATTTCACTGAGTCATTTTTACGACGCCACTGCGTCAAAACCTTGCGCCTGCTTGAAGCAGGCGTAAGGAGTGATGCAGCATGTAAGGAATAGGCATTCCTGACCATTGCTGGAGTTGCGTCGTACTTGCGACACGACTCCAGCAATGCGCTGCCCTTACACCGAAAAGATGCGTCACGCATCTGTCTATCCTTGCACCACAGTGCGCTGCATTGTAAATGCGGCGCATCCATGGTGGCGCAAGGGTTTTTTTACGTGTCGCAATTTAACTGGCGCATCCCTGATAACATGCAGGGATGCGCCAGTTCTTGTAAATCTGCCCCATAGTTGTAAGTATGAAGCAAGTGTGGTACCAGCAGGAAATCTGAACACATTTAGGCTATCAGGAGATTATTTATGCCGGACTCAGTATGATGTTTTTCCCAGCCATGCATAACATATTGTTCTATTTTAAGTTTGTCTCGAGTTTCAATAACACCATAAATGGGAAAAGAACAGGCAATGTACCAACAAATATGAGATTCCCACCGAACTAAATTATTACGAAAATGTCTAGAACACAGCTAAATATTTGTCCAATCAATCAATGAATTTCATTCCAATGAAAACATATTCTAATCCTGCTTTGAACAGTAACACACTTGCCAGGGTGGGCTATACATAAAGCTAAGGGGGATATTCACAAGAACGTGTAGTAAACAACACAAAAAAATGTTAACGCAACTTTACACATCGCAGCCTATCGTGGGAAAATAACCCAGTGTCAACGTGGAATTCACAACAAGGCGGTACCATGCGATAGTCTGCCGAAACCGCGGACAATGTCTGTGATACAACAACCGCGACGGTGATAAAAACACAAACCTCAATGCGAAAAAAACATGCGATGGGCCAAAGCGCGATGAGGAAATCAGCGATAAGCAGCGCCAGGCCTGCAATACACACATGGTAGACGGGAAAAACCACTATAGAAGTAGAAAAAACACACAAACACAAAATGACCAACACCAAAGCACCATGGAGGCAGCTGGAGCAGGCGTAGAGGACGAGTGCAACCCCACAAGCACCCCGGACGACCAGCCTGGGCCCTCGGGGACAGGGAAGGGCAAGGACAAGAAGAAGAGGAAGAAGAAGTTCATTCCGCAGGAAATCAGGATCCTGGTCACGGAGGTGATGGAACACCATCAACAACTGTTCGTCACCTCCAATGTGTCATTGGGCACCAAAAATGGAATATGGCGGGACATCGTGGACAAGGTGAATGCCGTCGGAGAGCACAAGAGGTCAATGGACGAGGTCAAGAGGCGATGGATTGACATCAAGCGCAAGACCAAGGAGAAACTTGCAGGCAACCAGAAGGCAGCAATGCAGACTGGAGATGGGAGCCCAGCGCCACAGCTGGAGCTGGATGACATGGGGGAGCTGGTGTCAACAGTCATCAGTGTGGAGACTGTGGCCGGAGTCGGGGGACCGGACACTGCTCGACAGGACACAACACAACCGCAAGAGGGTGAGTGACCACCAGGTACTGGGGTGATGGGTGGAGATGGCCACAATGGCACACATGCACAATCAAGCAGAGCACAGTGCACACCCACAATGACTCTGGAACATGGCCCTGATCCACAGACTGTCACAATGTACAATGCCATGCTGTCTGAATGTGAACCTGCACCATGCGGCTACATACATGCGGACACATTGTAATACACCATCTCCCCTTCACATTGCATGGGCACCGTCAACACCTCCTGCAGAGCAGCCCCAGCCACTCTTCACTGATGACGAGGAGGACACCCCCAGCATCGACACCCAAGCCCTCCAAGACATCATTGACATCATCCGCAACTCACCTCCAAGATCAGGGCAGCCCAGCTGCATCGAGGAGACCCCACCCACTACCCAAACCACCCAGCAGGAGGCACCCACAGCCCCGGCAGTCTCCCAAGACCCCCAGGAACAACACATGGCCTTCCAACACCGTGTGCTGGAGGGCCAGAGGGAGACGGCTGAGCAGGTGCGGGTGGGGTTCGACCTCATGGCTACCAAACTGGACGCCATCCATGGGTGTCTAGGTCCCACCAGGGACCAGCTCCAATCCCTAACGGACACCCACGGCCCGCTCCATGGTCTCCAACAAGCCCTGACTGACATCACTGGAGTCATGACCCGGAGACAAGAACACCTGTCCGCTCAGAGTGGCTCCAGGGATCCCAGCCGTGAGCTGGCACACATGCGGAGGCTCATGGAGGACATGGTGTGGATGGAGGCGGAAAGGATGGCAGCCACCGCTGCACATCAGCGAAATGTAGCTGGGATCTACCATGCCCTGCAGATCCTCATCATGGCATTGCTGCCACAAGGCGTGGCGACGATGAATGCTGCTGCCCCATACCATCCACATCTCCGCCCCCTTGTGTGTCAGTGCCTCCCAGTGTGGCAAGCGTATCCACTCCGGCACCTGATGTGTCACTGCCATACAGTGCGGCCGACAATCCTCCTCCAGCCCCTGATGTGTCAGTGGCACACTGTGCTGCAGCCCGTACTGCAACACCCACAGGTGGGGCAGAGCACACATCCGAGGACGTGGATGGGATTGAGATCAGAAGGAGGCACTAGCATTCATTTCCGCCACCTTGCCTGTTTCTGCTTGGTGCCGCACATGGCCCCATGACCTTCCACTGACCCCCCGATACACTATGCTGCATTCACCTTGGACCGCGACATGGACTGCCATATCCTGTTTGATGACCAATGACACGGCGACCAGACTGCGGACTGTACCCTTCCTCTTCCGCAGTACTTGTCATCCCCGGATGTACTCTGGCTGGCCCTCCACGAGCCCATATTGTGTAGTGTGCTTGGCATGGCCCTGTACCGCTCCAGCTGCAAAACTCCACTGGATGTGCAATAAACATCCAGAAACGCACTGCTGTGTCATGTCTTTCATCATTCATGTATGAATGTGTGGATGAATGTAGGGACAGTGATTTCCCTTACGTCAATGATGCTCATCTAGTGGGATGCCAGTCACAGTGTGCTACATTGCCTGTTGTGTTCCGGGTGCCGTGGACACTTCAACAGGGACACACGCATTAGTCACTTCCTTGTCCGGACATGGACTGAACCACGCCCAGAGCCCCCGAGTCATTGTTGCAAGCCCTGTGCTGGTCCGGCATACGCCAGGCCAGACCACTCCGCTTACGCTCCAAGGGGGAGCCCACATAGCTACATGTCGCAGGCGTACACTCTGGTGGTATGCAGGTCACTGGTCTAGTTGTCAGCATGTCACGGCCACTCCCTGAGGGCAGGTTTGCACACACACCACACCCATCCGGCACAGGCGTCACAGGTCATATGACCCCGCCAATATAAGGGGCCGACAACGTCACATTCCCCACTGCCGGTGGTGACTGGATGACGGATGCTCCACGGTTCTCAATCATAAAGGGCCTATGAGTTGATGCGCACAGGGTTGGTTGCACCCGAAGCCTTGCACCCGTCACGGGCCTACCACCACGTGGCGCTGACTGGGGTTGCACAGGGTTAGTGGCACCCAAAGCCTTGCACCCGTCATGGGTCTACCACCACATTGCGCTGACTGAGGTAGCACAGGGTTAGTGGCACCGAAATAGCTGAGCTGGTGTGCAGCCTGCGATGATGACGTGTGCACTGATGTGGTCTCTGCCATTGATGCATCAGGACTCAGCTTCATGTGTGGGACCTGCTGGGCCGCGGGGCGGGTCCGCATGATGTGGACCATGCCATGGTGGCGGGACCGGGGCCTGGAGCTTGCACGGGCACGTTGTGTGCCCACTGGTGGACACACCATTGGCAGCAGGTGAGCAGTGGGCCCGGGGTGCGCAAGTGCGGACAGCCAGCGCTGGCCTGCGGAAGGGGGTAGGGTGCGGCTGCATGCGTGCGCAGGGACGGACAGGCGTTGTTGCCATGTGCTGTGTGATGGACTCTGCCATGATTGACTCTGGCCTCAATTACAGATTGCAGACCTGGTGTCTTGCAGTGTATCCCGGCACGTGGTTGGAGACACACCGGTGGCAGAAGGTGAACAGTGGGGCCTGGGTGCGCAGAGGTGGCGGTGTCTCTCTCTCTCTCTCCCTTCCTTCCCTCTCTCTCTCACTCTCGCTCTCCCTTCCTTCCTTCCTTCCTTCCCTCTCTCTCTCACTCTCTCTCCTTTCCTTCTCTCTCTCTCACTCTCTCTCTCCCTTCCTTCCCTCTCTCTCTCACTCACTCTCCTTTCCTTCTCTCTCTTTCTCTCTCTGCCTTTCTTTCATTCTCTGTTTCTCTGTGTCTCGCTCCTTTGATGTGCGCATGACACACGTTCTGATTTTGTGCTTTATTTTCCAGGCTGTGACATCGAGATTGTCCGGGACGGACCCGACAGGAGTCTTCCGCATTGGTGTTTTGTGTTGTATTTCAATAAAGTTTTTGGTTGTTACTTCAGTGCTGTGTGACTGTTTCTCGTTCTTCTGGCCACACATGTGTGTTATTTTTTGACAATGTGCGTCATCATGCGCTTTTTGTGGCTCTTGTGCCGTGCACGGTATGTGTATGTCCGGGGTGGGGCTGGGGGTGGTAGCGGTGGGTGTTGTGGCTCTCATGGGTATCCGAGCTGCATGATCATTGTCTCCATGGCGTCTGTGGGTCTTCAGGTGTGGCTCTTAGCTGGGCTCCCTTTCATGCTGCAGGTAGTCGTCCTGCTTAACACCAGCAAAGGGCAGGTGTTAAATCACTGGTGCTACCGCAGCTTATCGCCTGTTTTTGGTTCGCATCGCAGATCTGGCAGTTCGTTGTTAAAGTGGTGTTGTGGTTTTTTCGTGTGTTTTTGCACGGGAACGCCTACTCTGAATCTCATTAGGGTTAGTTGGTGGTGTCCACCGTGAAGATACATTTTGGGGCAGTTATCGCGGGAATACTGGTGATGTCTGCAGTTTGCACCCGCTTGTGAATGGGGTGTTAAATCTATCTCCACTTTTGATGCGTTAAGGTGGAGATAAATCGGCGGTAGGTCCTTGTGAATATGGCCCTAAATCTTTCTAAATACGTGTAGAATGAAAAACTGCTTCTTTTAAAAAGAAACAGATAACGGCACAAAACAACTGTCAGTTATGAACTGTAAAAATGAATGCCCGTTTTATGTGAGTGCACCTTTGCGCTTGTGTTTTAGTTTAGTAGGCTTCACGTTTTAAAATAGGTGCAACATGTATATTTCAAACAGTGACAGGTACAATATTTATTTATTTACACACAAACCTTAACAGAAGTGAATAACATTATAGAGTACAATAAATATCAATATTCGAGTTCCTATACCGCATCCTAAAATCATAAAAAAGTGAAAACCAAGAACAGACTTACAAAATGTATATAGCCTGTAGCACGTATTTACAAGATAAGATGTATATAATACATTTTTTGTATTGGTGACTGCAGGGATGTTTCTCCTCTTAAGCACCGGATGCAGGAGTTGCTTTCTGGAAAACACCGGCCCTTAACATGTAAGAGACACATAATTCATGTCTTGTAATGGTTCACCACATAATGCACATGATTTATCACACCTTTCCGTATGTGAGATATATTCTCTTCTCAGGAAGTCTGTCGACCTACAGTTGGCATAAAACCGTCTTACATTAATCACTTAATTTGCTGCTAGAACACAATGTGTATGGTCACAAGTTGATGTGCCTTAAAGAGGGGTAAACATCTAATATTCTGACAATTGGTGTAATCATGATTATAGCTACATAAATATCTTTTCTTTAAACATGCTTTTAAATTAAAATGAGATCCCTTCGATATAACATCACTTAAGGCAAAAATGAATGCAGACATATTATCCCATATGGTACATGTGTAAAACTATGTAATTCAGATCACACCTACTCAGTGATCAGGCTACATAGAATTAAGAGAGGTGTGTTGGAGGGTATCTGAATATCATAAAATTTGTGCACAACCTCTGAACTTACTCCGACCATTCATAATTTTATTTGATTTATTTCGTCGGGCATACTTTTGCTTATTATCAAGAATACTCTCCACAGTTGACCTTCAGCCTTTTCAGAATATTCAAGGTGTTTAGTTTAGGGCTGTGCGTTTTATTCCATATTAGATGTAGTAGGACGAATTTCAGTACTATATGCCTTACTGAAGAAGGCTGTCGCGTTCTGCGTACCTGGGTCAATAAATACGTGACAAGCACATACCCAGAGAGGGTGCCCTGGCTATCTGATTTTCAATATGTTGTTCAATGTTTAGTTGATTCTGGAATATAATACCAAAGGAGGAGATTTGCTTAACTACTTAAATCTCTCGATCTGCAATTTTTCACTTCCTATGAGATTCAGGGGGATATTCTCAAGAACAGGCAATAATCATCGCCAACCTAGGTGAACGCAATTTTACATAATGCCGTCTATCAGGGGAAACTAACGCCGTGTTAGCGGCGTATTCTCAACATGCCGGCAACAGGCGATAGTTTCCCGAAAACGCGTCAAATGTCCGCATTAAAATGACTGGGAAGCCGATAAAAAAGCAAACCTGACAGTGAAAAAAGTGGCGGTGGGCCCAACAGCGATAAAAAAATCAGCGATAATCAGCGCCAGGCTTGCTATTCCCACATCAGGCGGGAAAAAGCACCATAAAAGCCACAAAAAAACCCAAATAAATAAAAACAAAACCGAAACAATTGAGACGCACCATGGAGGAAGCTGGAGCAACTACAGAGGCCAACCAGAACCCCACAAACCCCTCGGAGGACCAGCCAGGGACCTCGGGGAAGGAGAAGGGCAAGGAGAAGAAGAAGAGGAACCCACAATTCAGTCCGCAGGAAAACAAGATCCTGATTACGGAGGTGATAGAACACCATCAACAACTGTTCATCACCTCCACTGTGTGATTGGCAACTAAAAATACAATATGGCAGTCCATCTTGGCCAAGGTGAATGTAGTCGGAGTGAAGAGAAGGGAAGTGAATGACTGCAAGAAGCGTAGGAATGATGTGAAGCGCAAAACCAAGCTGAAACTCGCTAACAACCGGAAAGCAGCAATGCAGACTGGAGGTGGGAGTCCAGCGCCACAGCAGGAGCTGGATGAGATGGAGGAAATGGTGTCCACAGTCATCAGTGGGGAGACGGTTGCAGAAGTTGGGGGAAAGGACACTGCTCAACATGACCTGACCCAACAGCAACAGGGTGAGTATCAACCTGGGACTGGGGGGACGGGGGGAGATTGGCACAATGGCACACATGCACAATTAAGTATAGCACAGTGCACACCCAGAATGACTCTGGATCATGTCCCTGATCTCCTTGGCATATTGCAGCACACATAGAAACAGCAAGTAGGCCCCCGTCGACAATGTGCCCAGAGGGGGCCCTCCCCACACATCACCAATCTCACAACAAACCCATGCATGTGCAAACCCATGCACATGAACAAGGCTGGCCCTTCATGGGGCAACAATGTAAAGTGGGGTTTGCATGGCCATGTACTGGTCCAGCTTCAACACTCCACCGAATGTGACCAAAACATTCGAATTCACACAGATGTGTCATGTCTATGATCAAGCAAGTATGAAATTATGGATGAATGTAGGGGCAGTGATTCCAAAAAAAGGTACTCCCTGGGAACTGATATCAATGCGCATGTTTGACCGTGACCCAGACAGGCAGTGAGAGGACTGGGAATGTGTGAACTACCTGTGGCCTCATTGCTCCTAAACAACAATCTCGCAATTTCCCAACTTAGCCCCACGTCAATGTAGGAAATAGGGCTGTGTGTAAAAAAGCCTAAGTCTAAGTTATGTGGATGCCACAGCTCGGAGCAATGATTTGTTTGAGTGTGCAGCAGTTGGACTCCTGGGATGGTCTGTGCGTAAGTGTGAAGGTCATTCCATGCAAGAGAACTGCAAGCAAGGACTTCTGTGTGTGGGGTGTGTATACGTTGGTCTTTGGTTGGCGCTGTGCGTAGTGTGGGAGTCGTCATCAGCTGCTATGGTATCTCTCAGGGGGTGCCGGGCGCATGCAATTCCAAGGTCGGAGGTGCAGATGTTCTACCGCCTTCTAGTTCAGACAAAGATGCTTACATCCCTAATGTTAGTTTGTCATCTGCTTGCATTCTGGAAAAGTGATGTGGATTTTGGGGGGGGGGTGTCACTGCTTCGCCTTCCGGCACGGTTGAACCCTAACAGCTTATATGTACGTGCCCTCACAGTTAATTTTGCATGCTCTGATGTAGCAGTGGTGTTTTGCTGCAGTCTGACAGTGATGTGTACCTGTAGCCGTGAGGAGGCGTGTGACTTCTCACCTTGCACCTATTAGCTGACACTGTTCACTACTATTGATGGATGACGTCTGTGTACACATGTGATCTGTACATGGCACATATGTCCAGGGGACACCTTGGTGTGTTCCACGCAAGGTATTCCTGCTGGATTTTTGGCTGGAGTGCATCTCCCATGTTGCTGAGGTGTTCCCTGGGCCCCCATTCCCCTTACGTCCATGTTGCTCATGTTGTGGGACTTGAGTCACAGGGTGCATCTCTGCATCAGGGTGGTTCATATTTGACCCCAAATGACACCCAAAATGTCATATTTGACCCCAAATGACACCCTGTTGTCTTTTTTTGAACACCAATGACAGCTTTCATGTCATGTTATTGTACACATGTGATATGCTGATGAGTGGGATTAAATACTACATTTGACACCCTGAAATGGCATTTCAAATACGTGACACCCCAAACAGCCTCTCTGTACAGAGGTGACATACCCACCATCTATATGCTATTTGTGAGATTGTTAGCACTTAATGTTGCACTTACACTTGTCAGAGTGATGTGCTAATGCAGAGGACTGACATGCACACAGGGACTGTGTGTTTCAATGAATTCTTTTGCACATGCTGTTCATGTGGTCATTTTGTACTGTTCCATGATTGCTAAGGACAGTCCCAATGTGACGTGCTCATGCGAAGAAATTGCTAATGATTGTGTTCCTTCGAGCTAATCCTG
Organism: Calotriton arnoldi; assembly: GCA_963921515.1. Lineage (NCBI taxonomy): Eukaryota > Metazoa > Chordata > Amphibia > Caudata > Salamandridae > Calotriton > Calotriton arnoldi. Next base: position 154,124 of record CAWUFW010017384.1, read on the forward strand.
CTGCAGCTGCAGTGGGGTGTGGTCCACCTGCCACATCTTCCTCATCATCGTCTGGTGCATCTGGCACTTGGATCCATGGGGCTTTGGTGCGTACACATATGTTGTGCAATATACAACATGCAATGATCATCTTGCACACTATTTCCTGGCTGTACAGGAGTCTTCCACCTGTGATGTCCAGGCACATGAAACGTGACTTTAACACGCCAAATGTGCACTCAACAATGACCCTGGTGCATTTGTGGGCCACATTGTACTGCCTCTGGGCCAGGGTGTTCGGGGCTCAGAGGGGTGTCATCATCCACGGGCAGAGTGCATATCCTTGATCACCTGTGAGAGGTAAGTGAGATTAGTGTAAATTGGCAGTTCAGCATGCTGTGTCGGCAGACTTACAAGTTTTGTGGTGTGTGATTTGTGCGACTTTGGGATTCATGTTTGCCATGTATTGCTTCTGGCTAATGTGCGGGATCAATGTGTACTATGTAGCCTCACAGCTGCTCGTCCCTCCCCCGAGCCTATTTACTTGTGTGTGCTCCGCGGTTGCATCACTTGCACTCCTACGGCACACCATTGTCATGCCTGTCTGCGCATGTCCGCAAGCCTGACAACAACACTGTAATGTTAGCCATTGAAGGTGGGCGGCCACGTGTGTGTAGGCCTATGGTAAGGATAGGGCAGACACAGATGTGGATTTCAGGCCTGGCTGAACTCACGCTGCGATTGAGGCTAGGCCTTTGGCTTATGCTGCGGCAATGAAGATACACACACAACAGTTGGCATGTATGAGCCAAGACCCCGAGCGCTCCTTCATTTTTCCATTCGGGCGAGCCCCCCCTCCGGGGGCATGCTACTGTCATGTCATGTGGGTAACACGATCAAGCATAAAACTAACCCTGGGCATAGTACTACACTCTGCTCACGGAGCATGCGTAGTTTATGCTACTACGCACTACGCAAATTACACGTAGCACAGTGCATAAACTGTGCTAATTGACGTGACGTGACATAGCGTAGCAGCAAAACCATCAACACCTACAAATGCTTTGATAAAACAATTTTACATGCTAAAAAGCATATAACCAATTCACAAAAATGAACTTGGAGAATGAATATATTAGGCAATGAGAGAGGTGATGATTTTGGGTTCCCCCCTAACCTAGGGGGAGGACCAAGCAGATGCCTTGAACACAAAGAGCATATCATGCTGAATGATTCAGTGGTGGTCCCTTCCTCCTAGGACCACCGCAAGCACAGTTATGGGCAAAAATACAATCCCAACCAAAGGCCCTGCAAAACATTATGGGACGAGATTAGCAGTGGGCAGTGAATATTATAGTGTCCAATATCAAAATAATTCTACAAAGAGCTGCAGTTCAACTAGTCGTTACTAGATGTCCCTCACGGAGTCAAATGCAAAAGCATTGAAATTATTAATACATCAAGCTGGAGTTCCACTAGTCGTTACTAGATGTCCCTCAGGAGTCAAATGCAAAAGCATTGAAACCCTTTCATGAAGCTTTTGCATTTGACTTGTGAGGGACATCTAGTAACGACTAGTGGAACTGCAGCTTGATGTAATAATAATTTCAATGCTTTTGCATTTGACTCGTGAGGGACATCTAGTAACGACTAGTTGAACGGCAGCTCTTTGTAGAATTATTTTGATATTGGATACTATAATATTCACTGCCCACTGCTAATCTCGTCCCATAATGCTTTGCAGGGCCTTTGGTTGGGATTGTATTTTTGCCAATAACTGTGCTTGGGGTGGTCCTAAGAGGATGGGACCACCACCGAATCATTCAACAAGATGTGCTTTTTGTTTTCAAGGCATCTGCTTGGTTCTCTCCCTAGGTTAGGGAGGATCCCAAAATCATCACCTCTCTCACTGCTTGTTAATTTATCGTTTTTACTTTTGTGAAATGACTATATGCATTTTAGCATATAAAGACAGAGATACTTATTTTATCTTAACTTGCACTGTGCAAGATGCATTTAGCAATTATTGCACAGTGCAGACAAGCACAGAGCTACGCACTACGCAATTTTCGTAGCTACGTGTAGTGCTAGTACGCCCAGGGTTACATAAAACGCTATGGGTACGAGTGGCAGCTCTCATAGAGTGCTTGCCACTTACACATGTAATACATACTCTTGGCCATCAGCGCGTGGGACCACACACTGTGGGCAACACTCTGGCTGACGAGGAAGCCAGAAATGCAGTAGCCACTTGTTCAGTAGCAGCAGTCACAAGGTCTATGACAAAAGTCGATACCGACATACTGGCAGCCGTAGCGGCTACCAGAGACGGGACGAAATACCCACAGGGGTTTCCGTCCAAATATAAATACCAATTGTCCCCGGAACAAGTTCCGACAGTAACAATACCTTCCGTTGGGGATCCGCTGATTCCCAACGAGGACCGCAGACATGCGTTGATCACAGCTGCACATGAGGGCATGGCTTTGGCGCACGCCGGCGTATCGGCAACAGTGTCCCTCTTGCAGCAACGTCCTGTTTCTGCCCCCGCATGGCATTGCTGATAGCTCTCTGTGGCCTTCTGTTCCCACTATGAAAGCAAGCTTCAACAAATTAAGTAGTCTCAAAGCACTGTTATTCCAACATGAAGTTGCCTTGACCTCGGCCCGTGAAACATTCGAGCTACAGGTGGCTCGGACATCAAGTGAAATACAATCCCTATTAAATACCAATCTCCCACTACATTTTGGGGAGTTGATACACCAAATATTCAGTGTTTCTGACACAGAAGGCCTTGCACCTTTTTTTAAATTGGTGGGCTCAGGTCTTGTGTCCTCGTTTCAAACGATATTTGGTGTAATTCAGGCTTTTATTCATTCCATTTTTCCCAGCGCTTTTGCTGGCTTGCCGTTGATCCTCTTGCTCGCTGGTGCTGTCCTGGTACTTGTTTTACTACTTCGTAATGGCTGCCCTTCATGTGGTACTCGATCGTCTGGTCCAGCTGGAGCTGTACCGTAGCCGATTGCAGGAATTCCTCAGTTGCCTGCCTATGGCAGTTGTGGGTGCTGCCTACAATGTGACTTACAGATACGCATACTTTACATGCGTTCAGCCAGTTTTTTGGTGCCGCGACTGTCCTTTCTCCTGGGCTTTGGATTTGTGCCTCTCAAACGTCATACGGCCTTGCCCTGATTACGACCTGTTGCTGTGGCCCCTATTGCGTCATGAACCATCATGTGCAACTGGACCCGCATGCTGATGGCGGCCGTGAATGGAGTGCTGGCACAATGGGACATCTGTGAAGAGGCGTCGCGCCTGCTGCACCACAGCTACATTGATACGATACAGGATGTACGACCATGCTTTTTGAAGCTATGGATTATGATGAGCACGTATGCTCCTTCGAGTTGTTGAATTGGATGTTGTCCCTCCTTGTCTTTGAGGAGGGGGGCCGTCTTTTGGAACACCTTGCCTTCCAAGGGTCATTGGATCTCATATGATTCCGATGATTAATGTTCAACAAGACATTTTTATTTTTTTCCTTCTCCTCGTATTTTACCACTAACCAACCTTATAATGGTTTTGATTTTTTGGAACTTTGCCCCTGCTATGCTCAGTGCTTTGACTCTTCTTGCGACTTGGACCTTGTTTTTTCTATTCTTCTGCAACCTGGCCAGGGGGAAGGTGTCATGTGGATTTAAGGGACCCCGTTGACATCTTTAGGTTGGAATGGGTCCGGAGGCCATGATGCTGCTTTTGCACACAACACTACAGGCTTATTCTACTGCAAGGATGTTTTCGCTGGTCACCTGCGACCCGCTGGCTTCGCTGGTTCCCTGCTTGTTCATGGAGTTTAGTCTGAACATCGTGAGCAAGGTCAAACAACACCGTCCCTTGTTATTTTGATCTGGTCGGCCCTAGCACATAGACAAAACATACCCTGCAGCTGCTGTTTGTGGGACACGCAGCTTTTTTATATATTAGGAGAATGCATGTTACACGCAGACACACTTGAGGAGAGACTTTTCAAGAATGAAGAGCTGTATGGAGCTGTGATGTAGGGACACGATCTATGTCTTAGAGGTATGGGGTCTGCTATACAAACCCAGAGATCTTCTATGATATCATCTTAGTTTTCCCATCCATTTGGAGGGAGAGTAGGTTTTATAGTCCTGTCTCCAGAATAAGTATACAATGATTTCTCCTTTTATAATGTATGGAATTGCTACAATGCTGACAATGTTTGTATTATGCATTCTAATTTTAGTAGTGGCTCGTATACTGCATTTTAGAGCACGTTAGTTAAAATAAACATTTTAAACTAACTCAGTGACTCTGTCAATCTCTTGTTGCGGATGAGTACGAGAGTCTGAGCGAAAGGGAATGACCTGTTACCACGATCCCTGAGTGATTAGGGGTGTGTTGTGTTCTGGGTTGTCTAAACGCCTGTTTCTCTATCTGTGTATAGGAGGGCAGGTGGGACACTATAGCTAGCCGGTCGTGGGCTCGTGGGTACTAAGGCTGTAGGAAGGAGTAGCCCCTATATACCGAAGTCCTGCATTGCTGTGCATAGTTTTGTGTATGTGCAGAATCCCTACACTACATTGCAACATTGTCGATTAAGGGCCGGGTGGCGCCAACACCACAACAGAGACACACGCCATTGTTACTTTTGTGGCCAGCCCGGAACTGAATCACGGCCAGAGCCCAAAACTGAACCACGCCCAGAGCCCCGGGCCATTTCTTCACACTCTTACGCTGGATTGGCGTACCCCGGCCCAACCCACTACGCTTACGCTTACAGGGTGGGTGACATAGCTACATGTCCAAGGTCTTTCCCACTGCCTGAGGTAACATGGTTGCGTCCACTGTCCACAACACTGCAAACACCAGCAGTATATGTCCACATGGACATGTCTGTGCTCTGCATACTCAAGACTGTCCAGCACATCACCGCCACACTTGGCATTGTGTAATGTAATGTAATGTAAGGGCTATTTATAGAGCGCACTGTAACCCGCCGGGTATCCTGGCGCTGAGAGACGGAAGAAAGCCTGTGACAAAGAGCAGGAGGTATCATACTCTGGGAAAGAGCCAAGTCTTTAATTTCTTTCTGAACGGCATAAAATCCGTCATCTGTCGCAACTCCATGGGTAGGCTATTCCAGAGCCTTGCAGCAGCAACGCTGAAAGCTTGCCCCCCCAGTTTAGCTCTTCTGACCCTAGGCACTTTCACCCAATTGGCAGAAGAAGACCTGAGGCAACGGGTGGGAACATACCAACTAAATTTCCTCTGCAAAGGTATTGGCCCACGACCGTGCAATGCCTTGAACACAACACAAAGGGATTTAAAATGAACCCTCTGCAAGCCATGGGTCACTTGCCTCCTTCGCACATTCTTGGTTCCCACCTCTCCCCACATTCTGCAATTGTGTGGCAGACGGGCTATGCCTTTGTGGATGGTTTGTCTACATATCTGGCCCCTGTTAGCACAGTTCCTTGTGTTGTCGGGTCTGGTAGGTGGGCATGTTGTATGTGATTTTGTTACGTGTGCATTCCCACAGTTGTGAGTTGTATGATTATGGAGTTGAGGTGTGTGGTGTGTTCCGTTGGTACTTACCAACGAGCAGTGCATTTCCATAGGTGCCATCCTGAAAGCGCTGGTTGATGATGGACTGTCGGAAGATGTAGGAATCATGCACACTGCCTGGGAAGTTGGCAACGACATTGGTGAACAGTGCCCGGTGGTCCACTATTGCCTGCACATTGATGGAATGCGTGTGCTTTCTGTTGCAGTACTTGTGTGCAGTGTCAGCAGGGGGCACAAGTAGGTACATGTGTGCAGTCAATTGCCCCCAACACGTGCGGGAAGCCAGCTATGGCGTAGAAGCCTTGCTTGGTCTCCAGCTGTTCCTGCGCAGTGTGGGGGAAGTAAGGGTGCTGGGGTATCAAGTTGATGATGGCATCCATGACAGGTGTGAGGAACTTTGATAGGGCTGGCTGTGAGACTCCTCTGACTGTGGCAGTTGTTGGTTGGAAGGTACCAGAGGCCAACAAGTGCAGCACAGCCAGCAGCTTTGTCTGCGGCGGGATGTTGGTTGTCCTCTGTGTTGGTACCGTCAGCCTGTGGGCAATGTGGGTCAGGATGCAGAGGATGGTTGTCCTTTTGTGCCTGTAGTGGGCAATGACATCCTCTGGCGTTAAGTCTCTGAGGCTGGTGAGTTTTCGGAAGGTCCGCTGTCTTGTTCTGCGCTGCCTCGGTGGTAGTCCGGGGGGGTGGTCCTGGGTGCGGGGGTGGTCCTGGGGGTGGTGGCGGTGGGTGTTGTGGCCCTCTTGGGTCTCCAAGCTGCATGATTAGCAGCTCCATGGCATCTGTTAGTCTTCAGATGTGGCTCTGGGCTGGGCTCTCTTTATGCTGCAGGTTTTCGTCCTACATAAGATCAGAAAAAAGCAGGTCTTAAGTCCCTGCTGCTAAAGCGCCTTATCGCCTGTTTTTGGACCGCATCGCCGATCTGGCTGGTCGTTGAGAATATCGCGAAGTGGTGTTATCGTGAATTTTTGCACGGGAACGCCTACTCTGCGTATGATTAGCGTTAGTTGTCGCTGTCAGCCTTGGCGATGTTTTTAGCGCCAGCTATCGCAGGTAAACTGGCAATGTCGGCTGTTTGCGCAGGCTTGTGAATAGGGCGATAAATCTATTGCCACTTTCGTGGCGGTAAAGTGCCGCTAAATCGGCGATGAGTCCTTGAGAATATGCCCCTCAGTTTGTCCTTTGCAACATGTCATTATTTTTTTAGAATGTATTTCTAAATTGTGTGCTTACATGAAACTGTGTCACTGCAAATTGCTATTGAAACCCTTTTGGGGTATTGTCTGTAAGTACAATATTATCTACATATAGAATGAAAAGGATTGCAGTATTGCAGAATCACCAATTGTTATAGAATTACATCAATCTCAGCTGTAGCTTCAGAAAATCTTGAGATAGATTGACAGTTGTAGCAGGACAAGCACCCACCCTTGCAAGAGTCAGTAACATTTTGGAAGAATATTAATTTTCTGAACTTACCAAACTTTCATCCTAGTATCAGTATGTAAATTCAAATTACTTTCAAAAGACCAAATGGGAGTTTCCAGGACAGAGGTTAGCTAACATGTTCAGCCATCATTTTTATCAAAGGCACTCTGCAGAACAATAAAGGCCGAATAGATCTGCTTGATGCTAAAGCACAAAGTACTGGACTACAATTAACTCTAAAGCTCCCTTTGATGTAGCATGAGTTTGTTTCATTTATTACGCCCAGTATATGTTGTAATGTAATTTCTGAAAAGATTTTCCTTTAAGTGTCCAAAACTGTTATATTGCATGCTTAATTAACATTTCCCTAGTCCCATTTTATAAATTGGGACAATCAGGCTTTCCTTCCATGGTGGTAGTATAGTAAGAGTTGAACATTGATCAGTAGAGATACATTATTTGCCTAATACCATGGTAAAGATTGCTATATTGTCCCTTCAGGGCCTTACGCCCTTAGGGTTTTACTCTTCCATATTATAGAATCAATGTCATTATAAGACCCATCCAAATCTTTGGCAAAACATCCATACTGTTGTTTAATAACAAAAGCGTCCTTAGGCTGGCATTAGGTCGGTACAGATATGCACATTATTAGCATTCATTAACTGGAATTTTACTTTGGAGGCGATTTTACCCAATACTTAGGCGACAATATGCCAGAGCCGCTTGTTATCCGAGTATAGAGTTATATGGATTTCATACCAATTGTGGTCTTCTTTTGTGTACTTATATATCTGTTGGTTACATATGTGCAGCAATTTATATTTCAAGATTGAATATATTCCATAGTAACTGCCTTTTAAAATTTCATGTAACAGTTACAGTTTTCAAGAAAGAGCTTTTCATAATGTCAGATATTCGAAACAAGCCATTCTTCATACTACACAGATCATTCTCAATTATTTGCAAGTATGGAAATACGTCAATCCTCACTTTATGGTCCCATTTATTTATGTTTTGTTTAGGTTACTGCAATTCCCTAGGAGGCCATGGCATAAATGTTCATTAATAACTGGCAAATTCAAGTTAGCATGTGGTCACTTAAAATTACCGTCAATATTGCAGCAAGTTGTATATTTTGTTGAAAATATTTTTATTGGTACATTTTAGTAGTACACACGATGTATAGACCATAGGCCAAGAACAATGAAAAGCAGAAGTAGCCACACGTAAGAGAGCCTTTTAGAGGGTAATCCGGGTAACAAGTGACAGAGAAGTCGGGTAACCCTCTCGAATCTCGTAGAGTGGCATCTGGTCTAAATCAATATACAACATTTAAAGAAAAAAGCAAAACACCTCTAGGGGACAATCACATCGGCTCCCATCCCTCCCTGGGAACCAGGGGGAACGAGATCAAGCCATTATCAATAGGGAATTAGGGGGTATACGGGGCAAGAGCCAAGAACCCCACACTCGAGGGGCCTAGGGGAATCCAACGGGTCCCCACCTGAAGTGGTTAGGAGGGGATACTAGGCCCCCGCAAATGGTTGGTCGGGAGGGCTCGGGAGTCTAAGCAGTATTTCGACAAAATATCGAGATTTTAATATCAGGAGACAGAATATTGGTTAAAAATACCCTGATAAAAAATATCTTGATGCAGAAATATCCTCAAGAATATTGTTTTTTCAGGTAAATAATATTGTTATTAAGATTAGCTTTGTTGTTAATATCGTTTTTAATAATATAGTTGTAAAGAATATTGTTTTGTAATTATTTAAATGTGTTTTAGCTCATATAATAATTTCATTTGTTATTATTTTTTGTATAATTGTTAATAGTCATTTATAGTGTCATAGCGGTTTTTGGGTTTGTAGGGGTATAGGGTGGGAAGTTATTTAAGAAATAATTAATTATTAATCAATTGTTAGAAATGGGATCTCTGGTTGGCTAAGGCTTGCGCCAAAGCCAGGCAGAGACCACCACTCTAGTCAGGGCAAGGGAGTTACACGCCGAAGATAACCCCTGCTTGTAGGAAGGTGGAATCTGACTATATGGTTGCCCCCACTTTTTCCTGGTGTTTTGCTGGTTTATGACTTAGTTGGACTGGGACCCTGCTATTCAGGGCCCCAGTCTATCTGCTCTCTCTAAACGACATGGAGTGCACTCTAGGTGCACTAGTGATTGGATACTGTGGTGCCTTATGAGTCCCTAGTATATGGTACCTTAGGTACCAAGGGCATAGGTACTTCACAGGCCTACCAGGGGCTGCAGCATGTATTATGCCACCCCTGGGAAGCAGACTAAATCTGACACCACAGGCCTGCTACTGCAGCCTGGGTGAGGTGGTGCTAGCACCCCTCACTGAGATATAGGTTTCCTATATCTCTCCTGCACACACATATAAACCTATCAGTCACCCCTAAGGCAGGCCCTATCAATCCTGAGGGCAGGGTGCTTGGCTTCTATGTGAGCGGGTGCCTCTGCCTGCTATAGGCCACCTGGTTCTAGGGCGGCCTTTAGTCAGGATTTTAGCAGGCTCTTAGAGCCCTACTGTGAAAGATCTAATTTCACTCTCCTGGGGGATTTTAATTTCCACTTTGATAACCTCGACTGCAGGGATGCCCTGGGTCTTTTGGACACCTTGAATGGATGTGGTTTTTCTCAGCTGGTCAAGAAGCCTACCCATCAAGCGGGACACATACTTGATGGGGTCTTTTCGAATGACCCACGTGTAACTGTGGGGGAACCTATCCCCCTAGCCTGGTCTGATCATTTTGCTGTCCCTTTTGACCTACATTTTATGTCTCCGGCGCTGATTATCTCTGGTGATATGAATTTGGACGAGAGGAGGAATTTTAGCCTCATAAGTAATGAGTCTCTCTCAAAATGTTTTAACAATCTTGAGCTCACTAAGTTTTATGATGCTAACTTGGCAGCGGTAGAATTATCGCAACATTTGCTAGCAGCAATGGATACTCTTGCACCTCTTAGTAAATACTACTCAGCAAGGAAAAAACCCTCTGCTCCCTGGTTCACGGAGAGGCTCAGAATGATGAGACAGGGCTGCCGCAGACAGGAGAGGCATTGCGCTTAGATCTAAACCCGCTGAATAGGGCATTACATAAGCAAGGCCTCAAAGAATATAAAATTGCCGTCATGGAGGAAAAGAGATTATATTTCTCTAAAACCACTGACTCTATGAGATCCTCTAGAGATCTCTTTAAGGTAATAAATTCTCTCACCTCTCCCCCTGCCTTCGACCCCTCAATCTTTTTCACAGGAGCGCTGTGATAAAATATCTGATTTTTTCCATACTAAGATTGCAGATATCTATTCCCTGCTTGAAGCCTCCAACCCCATATCAGGGGCATCTGTCCGATCCACCTTCCATTCTATTGGTGCCGCACCCATTGAGGGGTCGCCCAGTTTTCTTACTTTCCCTAATATGTCTTATGAGGTGACCGATCGGATCCTTGAAGGGGTTAAATCAGGCTCCCCTCTGGATCCTTGTCCCCTCAAGGTGCTAAAACTTGGTCGTGAAGTTATTGTCCCTCATTTGACGGATGTTTTTAATATTGCCATCTCAGAGGGGCTATTTCCCACTTTGTGGAAGACGGCTGTAGTGAAGCCTCTTTTGAAGAAACCTTCTCTGGATCCTGATGAATTGAAGAACTATCGCCCTATCTCCCTGCTTCCTGTTCCAGCTAAGATTCTGGAAACATACCTCAATTCCCATCTCAGTATTTATCTTAAGGATTTCCATTTACTGGATGGCTCGCAACATGGATTTAGAAGCCTTCACAGTACAGAGACTGCTTTGACAGCTGTATTTGATAACATTAGAGTTCAAGTGGATGCAGGTCATACCACCCTCCTTGTTCTACTGGATCTCACCGCAGCCTTTGATACCCTGTCTCCCTGTAGACTGATTGATCGTCTCAGAGAGATAGGTATTGGGGGCACTGCTTTGGGGCTTCTTGCTTCCTTTCTTAGTGAGCGGGCACAGATGGTTAAGCTTGGTCGATTTTACTCAGCCCCCAAACCCCTGCTGTGTGGCGTTCCTCAGGGCTCCTCCCTGAGCCCTACTCTTTTTAATATTTATGTCTCCTCTTGCGAAGGTTGTGAGATCTTTGGGCTGGAAGTGTTGTCCTATGCGGACGACACCCAAATTATGGTGTCTATTTCGCATAGCATAAAGGATTCGGCCCTTAATTTTAGGAACTGTATGCAGGCAGTATCCTCCTGGATGGTGGAGAATTTTTTTAAATTGAATGGAGAGAAGACGGAGGTCCTGGTTTTTGGGAGTAAGCAGGAGGTGTGGTCCAGTGACTGGTGGCCGGATGCCCTTGGCGTCTGCCCCGCTCCGGTCTCCCATGGCAAAAACCTGGGGGTTATCGTGGATAACTCATTGTCCTTGAACCTTCAGGTTAGTAGGACAGTTTCCACGTGTTTTGGGATCATTAGGATCCTACGGAAAATCTCCCACTATCTCTCTTTCGATGCACGTAAGCAGGCTGTCATCGCACTGGTTATATCCAGATTGGATTATTGTAATGCCCTCTATTTGGGCATTAACAAGGGTCTGATGCGACGTCTGCAGATGGTGCAGAATGCCGCTGCCAGGCTGGTGATGAATTTGCCTAAATATGATTCAGTCACAGATGCTATTAGGTTGCTGCATTGGCTGCCTGTGGACCGTAGGATCCTTTTCAAGACCCTGTGCATGACTCACAATGCCTATTATGGGTCAGGACCTGAAGCGATTAAGTCCATTTTCCATCATTATGTTCCCAACAGGCGGCTCCGTTCTGCAGATAAGAATCTGCTTACGGTGCAGAGATTTAAGAAGGTCACATGGGGTGGTCGAGCTTTCTCCACTGCTGCTGCTAAACTGTGGAACTCCCTCCCGGAACAGCTCTCAAGTCAGGTGTCCCATTCTCTTTTCCGTAGGGCTTTAAAGACCTGGTTTTTCTCTCAGACCTCGGTATGAGCATGTCTTTCTGTCTGCATCCTTAGGTCCGCTTATAGCGCCTTGACGCCCTTGGGTTTAGTTCGCGCTTTACAAGTTTTATATTCATTCATTCATTCATTCATTCTGCCTGAGCAGGGCCCCTCTGCAGCTCTCAGAGTCTATTCTCTGGTGCTGTTTGTGGATGCGGTTAAACCATATACTATTAAGTGCATTATATCCTCGCGGTAAAATGCTAACTTTGGAATGGCTGCATCAAAACATGTCGTGTTTGGTGTCAAACATCTTGGAATACTACGCCCCGCCAATCCTGGCGGCGGGGGTAGCATTCCACCCTTCTAGAGGGATAAGACATGTACCTGCTGTGGAAACGCGGTAGAATCCTGAAGAGCCCTGGCATCACAAAATGGATGCCACCAGTCACAGACACTGGGCTGCCCTCCTGCTGATGACCGAAACTCACAGTGGAGGAAGCCCAACAATAGGCATCCTGTCACAGGGAGGTGTAACCACCTCCCAGACAGGGTTTAGTGTATTGGGGCTGGGTGGGTGCACTCTTAGAGTGCTTTGAAGTCCTGCACTGGGGGAGCAGAAGGCTCCTCTGTGCATATGCCAGTTCAAACCGGCTCAGGGGCTACCTGCCCCTGCTCTGGTGCGAAACTGGACAAAGGGAAGTGGGTGTAGCCACCCCCTCCCTTGACCCTCCCATAGGTGGGGTCATAGAGCTAGTCCATCCCCTCTTTTTAGTATAAGAAGGGGAACCCTTGAACTTGCTAGTTAGATAACCCCTGGACGACGCTCTACAGAAGAATCCTGGCCCTTCGACGTTCCACTACCTTTGGAAGACAGAAGAATCTCCCTTGGAGTCAAGGAGTGACTCCCCTGCTTGGCAGGCACCAAAAACGACAACGACGGTCGCAAACTACGCCGCTCCCGCCGGAGTCCGAAGTCCCTGCAGCCCAAGAAGTGGATTTCCTGACTTCTCCAAGGCCATCGTGAGTCCCCAGCAAAGCTGAGGCAAGTGAACCCCACGAGTGATGAGGAACCGCGACCCCTGGGTACCGTGCACTATTGTTGAGTGCAAGCCCTTCACAACGTTCCACGAACTTGTGCTTTAGACCACGTGTGGTCCCGACCTCCAGCAGGAATCCCTCCGAAGATCAGAGGCCTACACCGTCCCGAGTGACCGTGGGCCCCTGTTGAGTGATTCCGCCCGAGGTGTCTTTGCGATCCCTTGCCAGCCAGCTCGTGGGTCCCCAGAAGACTTCTTAAAGAAACCAAAGGGCTCCCCTGGTTGCTCCAGGCCAGCCCTGACTTACCCTCGCTGGGTGAGTCCCTCAGATCTTGCTGGTCTGTGCCATCGACTTTTCTTCATCTCCCCAAGACTTGCTGTTGCCAAGGCTTGTTGGCTCCAATCGAGTTGCCGACACCGCAGTAAGCTGCAGACTTCGTGGGACACACAGAATCCAGCTCCTGGTCGTTGTCGACGCCTCCTGGACCTCGTGGCTGAAGAGTCAAGGCACCCGCAACCGACCTGAATCAACCGACGACGGTGGGCATCCATCTTCCTTGCCCCGAGTCACTGCCAAGTGACTTTGAACACTGTCCCCTCTGCTTTCAGGTCATCCTTCTTCAGAATCCAGGCTTGGATTCCACCGGACACTTCTTCAGCTCCCGCAAGCAGCAAGTCTTCTTTGTTCGCCATTGAAAACGACGCCGCGACCCGACACCAAAGGACACCTATGCACCCGGCTTCCCTGGGTGAGGTAACTCCAGCACTACGGTGCTCCTGTGGGTGTGGGCCCTAGAACTACTTACCCTGTAAGTGACTTGCTTGTAGGTTCTCCCGAAGTATCCTAGAACTCTTAATTTCCAACCGCGACTTGCCCCATTGAAGTCAACGGCGATCCGCGCCTGTGTATCCACACTGCACGCGTCCCCCGTGGGTCCTTTACTTACCTGCCTTGGGTGGTTTCGTGAGGCCCCAGCACTTCTGAAGGCCCTAGGCCTTGTCTCCCTGCAAGTCGTTGTTGCTAAGTCCCTTTTTTAGTATATGGTCTGGTACGCCCCTAGGGCCCCAGCCATATTTTGTGCTTAACTTATTGTGAAACGTTGATTTGTGCATATGTTTGTCTTCTAATCTCATAAAGAGATTAGTAGAGAGTTATTTAGAAATAAATACATATATATTTGATATATATACCTGTGTGGTGTCTTTTCATTTGGTGATTCAAGAGATTATATGGTAAAACAAGCTGCTTTACATTCCTTCAAGACTTAGCCTGAAGGCTGCTCTCCACAGCTACCACTAGGATAGCTTTCTTTAAAAGGTTGTCTTAAACCTATCTACCATAAGAGTCGATTTGCCCTGGTGCAAGGTGTCCACTTTAATTAGTGAACAGCATATACCAGGCCAACTTCTCACATTGGTGGGCAGCGTGTGGGATTCCAGCTTGCCATTGTTTTACCAGAAAATCTCTATTTGAATTACTAACTGAAAACCATTATAGGTACTCAAGGTACATATAAAGTCAAGCTTAGTATCAATAAGTTCTACTGAACTTAGAGCTGTGTGCCAAGGGATAGCACACCCTTTCCACAGCTCAAGCTAGGATCAGTAGGCCACAAACTAGTGTAGGTAGTACAACACTGCACAACACTAGAATGTCCTTAAAGGGTGGACCCAGTGGATCCACTCAGCCTCAGTATAAGGACATGGCTTTCTCTGACTTGAGAGCCATGTGTGTTGACAGACACCTGAAGCTAGGACAGAGTCCCTCAACACTACACCTGATAGATCTGCTGACAGCAGATGACCTTAGATTGGCTCTAGGAGCTAAAGGGTCTGAATCAGTGGGTGGGTCAGTCATAGTATCTGGGTCAGATGATGAAAATCAGAATGACCAAGACTCTGTGATTGAAGGGCCAGGCTTCAAGGGGCCTGAAAAGGACAGAGGAATTCTCCCTAAGAGAACTGACAGAGAGGAGGAGAGGCACAGATCCCCTTCCAGGGAATCTGACCACTCTTATCACTCTGGCAGAGAATTTGTCCAGCAGAGGAGCTCATACTTTTCCTTAAGAGAGACCTCCTCTGAGAGAAGGTGCAAACTGCTCCAGTATGAGGAAGCCAAAGTGGCCCTCAGAACCAAGCAGTTGGCACTGGATAGGGAAGCCCTGGAGATCCAGAGAGCTTCTAGAAGAGAGGGGTTAGAACCCCCTGGTGGCAGCAACAGTGTCCCTAGAGGCAGAGAATATATTCCTGACCATAGGAACCTGAGCAAGGTTGTTCCTCCCTACCAGAGTGGGGATGATATCCACAAGTGGATAACTGCTATGGAGAGGGCCTGTAGAGTACAGCAGGTCCCCCAAAAGCAGTGGGCAGCAATCTTGTGGCTCTCCTTTTCAGATAAAGGAAGAGACAAGCTCCTCACTGTTAGAGAGGAGGATGCTGATGATTATGAGGTCCTGAAGAGTGCACTGATAGATGGGTTTGGCTTAACCACTGAGCAGTACAGGTTGAAGTTCAGAGATACCCAGAAGGCACAGACTCAGGACTGGACAGACTTTGTAGATTGTGCATCCAAGGCTCTGGAGGGTTGGCTGGTTGGCAGTAGGGTTACTGATTTCAAAGGATTTTATAATCTAATGATGAGAGAACAGATCCTTAATAATTGTCAAAACCAGCTTTTACACCAGTACCTGGTGGACTCTGATCTGACCTCTCCCCAAGAATTGGGAAAGAAGGCAGACAAATGGGTCAGAACCAGAGTAAGGCCTAAGAATCAGGGTGGTGACCACAAGAAAGATTCTACCAAGTCCCAAGAGAAAGGTGGGGATAAATCTAAGGATAAGTCCACTACAGGGCCCCAAAAGTCCTCTTCTGGGGGTGGGTCCCAAACTCCTTCCTCTCCTGAAAAGAAACCCTATTGCCATGTCTGTAAAAAGCCTGGGCACTGGAAATCTGATCCCAGTTGTCCCAGGATTGGCAATAAAGAAAATGTTCCTCCAACAACTACTACCACCCCTCCTGGTACTACCAGTAGTAATCCTCCAGTTGGGAGTAGTGCACCCAAAAAGTTAGGTGCTTTTGCAAGAGGAACAGAGGTGGGCCCTAGTTCAGACAGGACCCCCTCAACAGACTCCTCAGATTCTGATGGTGGTATAGGATTTGCCACCTTTACCGTGGGTCCCACAGCATTGGGCAGGTACAGACTGGAGCCAATAATTAATGGTCAGAAAGCTGTGGCATTTAGGGACACAGGGGCTAGTGTCACCATGGTGGCAGGGAAACTAGTCCCCCTCACCAGCTTTTACCTGAGTTTAAATACCAGGTGACCAACATTGATGGTGTCAGAACAGAGCACCCCATGGCCATAGTCAATCTCAGCTGGGAGGGGGTCACAGGCCCAAAAAGAGTGGCAGTGTCCCCAACCTTACCTGTAGATTGCCTGATGGGCAATGATCTGGAAATTTCAGCCTGGGCTGAAATTGAACACCAAACCCATCTGAGGATGTTGGGTGTCCCTGTAAAGGTTAGTGGGGCTGTGATGGCCACAGCCCCAGCCCAAGATTTTGGAGAGATGGAGCCTGGAAGAATGGCCCACTCTCCCCCAGAAGAGAGCACAAGGGTTGAAGAAAAGTCTTCTTCCCTCCAGACAGTAGGTAAGGGTCAGCCTCCTCAGGGAACTGACCCACCCCCTAGTGAAGGAACTGCCACAGAGGTAGTCAGGCCTGGCCTGGCCCCACCCCTGATGGCAGAGGACCCTTCCAAGGTGGTACCCAGTCTGGAGCAGGTAAACTGCCCCTCTCTACCCTGCCTCAGTCAGCCCAGGGCTGCAGAGGTCAGGGAGGTCAGTGGACCCCCAGGGCCCCCTGTCCAGAGGAACCCCCATCAGCAGATTAGGGGCACCCAGTCTAGTAGCCCTAGCCAGGTGAAAATTCCTCAACCCACTGAGGGATCCCCCATACCTTTATGTAGGGACCTCCCCAGAAGGACTCTGTTAGGCAAGGGCAAACCTGGGACCAAAAGGTTCCAAACATGCCATGTCCCTCCAGTGTTCCATCCAAAGGGACCCAACCCCCAGCTGTAGGCAGTCAAAGGTTGACCCTTAGAGCAAAGTGCAACTCAGTCATGGAAAGACAGGCATACATGGTGACCAGTGATCTGAGGAAGCTGAGGCCAACCTTCCTAGGGCCTCACTTCCCTACTCAGACACCCCACCAGCCTTGTACTTTACCAAAGCACACCAGAGGTAGTGATTCCCCATGGTGGAGACCCTCTCATACCCTTAGGGTGAGGGATTGCTTAGTGGACCATAAGACAGGGGGCAACCATGCTAGTGCAGGTGCTTCCTTATATGACCACTTAATCAATAAAGGCTCAACTGGTCAAGGTTAGCCTTATCTCCTTTCGTTTGGGGGGGGTTATGTAGGAAGGTGGAATCTGACTATATGGTTGCCCCCACTTTTTTCCTGGTGTTTTGCTGGTTTATGACTTAGTTGGACTGGGACCCTGCTATTCAGGGCCCCAGTCTATCTGCTCTCTCTAAACGACATGGAGTGCACTCTAGGTGCACTAGTGATTGGATACTGTGGTGCCTTATGAGTCCCTAGTATATGGTACCTTAGGTACCAAGGGCATAGGTACTTCACAGGCCTACCAGGGTCTGCAGCATGTATTATGCCACCCCTGGGAAGCAGACTAAATCTGACACCACAGGCCTGCTACTGCAGCCTGGGTGAGGTGGTGCTAGCACTCCTCACTGAGATATAGGTTTCCTATATCTCTCCTGCACACACATATAAACCTATCAGTCACCCCTAAGGCAGGCCCTATCAATCCTGAGGGCAGGGTGCTTGGCTTCTATGTGAGGGGGTGCCTCTGCCTGAGCAGGGCCCCTCTGCAGCTCTCAGAGTCTATTCTCTGGTGCTGTTTGTGGATGCGGTTAAACCATATACTCTTAAGTGCATTATATCCTCGCGGTAAAATGCTAACTTTGGAATGGCTGCATCAAAACATGTCGTGTTTGGTGTCAAACATCTTGGAATACTACCCCCCGCCAATCCTGGCGGCGGGGGTAGCATTCCACCCTTCTAGAGGGATAAGACATGTACCTGCTGTGGAAACGCGGTAGAATCCTGAAGAGCCCTGGCATCACAAAATGGATGCCACCAGTCACAGACACTGGGCTGCCCTCCTGCTGATGACCGAAACTCACAGTGGAGGAAGCCCAACAATAGGCATCCTGTCACAGGGAGGTGTAACCACCTCCCAGACAGGGTTTAGTGTATTGGGGCTGGGTGGGTGCACTCTTAGAGTGCTTTGAAGTCCTGCACTGGGGGAGCAGAAGGCTCCTCTGTGCATATGCCAGTTCAAACCGGCTCAGGGGCTACCTGCCCCTGCTCTGGCGCGAAACTGGACAAAGGGAAGTGGGTGTAGCCACCCCTCCCTTGACCCTCCCATAGGTGGGGTCATAGAGCTAGTCCATCCCCTCTTTTTAGTATAAGAAGGGGAACCCTTGAACTTGCTAGTTAGATAACCCCTGGACGACGCTCTACAGAAGAATCCTGGCCCTTCGACGTTCCACTACCTTTGGAAGACAGAAGAATCTCCCTTGGAGTCAAGGAGTGACTCCCCTGCTTGGCAGGCACCAAAAACGACAACGACGGTCGCAAACTACGCCGCTCCCGCCGGAGTCCGAAGTCCCTGCAGCCCAAGAAGTGGATTTCCTGACTTCTCCAAGGCCATCGTGAGTCCCCAGCGAAGCTGAGGCAAGTGGACCCCACGAGTGACGAGGAACCGCGACCCCTGGGTACCGTGCACTATTGTCGAGTGCAACCCGTTCACAACGTTCCACGAACTTGTGCTTTGGAACACGTGTGGTCCCGACCTCCAGCAGGAATCTCTCCGAAGATCAGAGGCCTACACCGTCCCGAGTGACCGTGGGCCCCTGTTGAGTGATTCCGCCCGAGGTGTCTTCGCGATCCCTTGCCAGCCGGCTCGTGGGTCCCCAGAAGACTTCTTAAAGAAACCAAAGGGCTCCCCTGGTTGCTCCAGGCCTGCCCTGACTTACCCTCGCTGGGTGAGTCCCTCAGACCTTGCTGGTCTGTGCCATCGACTTTTCTTCATCTCCCCAAGACTTGCTGTTGCTAAGGCTTGTTGGCTCCGATCGAGTTGCAGACACCGCAGTAAGCTGCAGACTTCGTGGGACACACAGAATCCAGCTCCTGGTCGTCGTCGACGCCTCCTGGACCTCGTGGCTGAAGAGTCAAGGCACCCGCAACCGACCTGAATCAACCGACGACGGTGGGCATCCATCTTCCTTGCCCCGAGTCACTGCCAAGTGACTTTGAACACTGTCCCCTCTGCTTTCAGGTCATCCTTCTTCAGAATCCAGGCTTGGATTCCACCGGACACTTCTTCAGCTCCCGCAAGCAGCAAGTCTTCTTTGTTCGCCATTGAAAACGACGCCGCGACCCGACACCAAAGGACACCTATGCACCCGGCTTCCCTGGGTGAGGTAACTCCAGCACTACGGTGCTCCTGTGGGTGTGGGCCCTAGAACTACTTACCCTGTAAGTGACTTGCTTGTAGGTTCTCCCGAAGTATCCTAGAACTCTTAATTTCCAACCGCGACTTGCCCCATTGAAGTCAACGGCGATCCGCGCCTGTGTATCCACACTGCACGCGTCCCCCGTGGGTCCTTTACTTACCTGCCTTGGGTGGCTTCGTGAGGCCCCAGCACTTCTGAAGGCCCTAGGCCTTGTCTCCCTGCAAGTCGTTGTTGCTAAGTCCCTTTTTAGTATATGGTCTGGTACGCCCCTAGGGCCCCAGCCATATTTTGTGCTTAACTTATTGTGAAACGTTGATTTGTGCATATGTTTGTCTTCTAATCTCATAAAGAGATTAGTAGAGAGTTATTTAGAAATAAATACATATATATTTGATATATATACCTGTGTGGTGTCTTTTCATTTGGTGATTCAAGAGATTATATGGTAAAACAAGCTGCTTTACATTCCTTCAAGACTTAGCCTGAAGGCTGCTCTCCACAGCTACCACTAGGATAGCTTTCTTTAAAAGGTTGTCTTAAACCTATCTACCAAAAGAGTCGATTTGCCCTGGTGCAAGGTGTCCACTTTAATTAGTGAACAGCATATACCAGGCCAACTTCTCACACTGCTCACCCCCTTGGTAGCTTGGCACGAGCAGTCAGGCCTATCCCGGAGGCAATGTGTAAAGCGTTTGCGCAACACACACACACAGCAGCAACCCACTAGGCACACTACAAAAGGAACTCCACACAAGGTTATATCAAAAATAGCCTTTATATTATCATAAACACATAGAATAGTAATCACACAATATACACTGTGCCAACTGGCACTAGGCAACATTTACAGGGGATTATATACACATGACAGGGCCAATTGGGCCACTGTCAGAACCATCACAAAGTGAAAAGAGTAAATGTAGAACTTATAATAAATGTAGCACAAATTGTAGATGTAGAATACCACCAGTAATTATTGGCAGAACCTCGTACTCAGCATCGTCCTGCAATCATAAATCATATTATGCAGTCATCATCACATTAGGCGTGAAATATATTCTACGCCAACCTCCTGAGCCTAAACACATTAGACCCTAACCTCCTAAGCGTAACTCACATTAGGGGCATAACTCACAGTAGAGAATAACCTCATACATAAACCATATTAGAGGCATAAGTCACGGTGCATGAAACACAGTACATGAATCACATTTCCTGCGCACCACATAAATCACATTAGGGCCTGGCGCCCTATCAATCTAACAGTCCCCCTGGCCAACGGGCCTTCTCAGAGGGCTCAAGTGCCCGGTGTCCAAAATGTCAGGGCGGCTGCCAATGCAGCAGAATCCACAAGTGCGCAATTGCGCTGGGGCAAAGGAGTGTATCTCACCACTCCTGGCTCATTCCACAAGGCCCCCAAAAGAACTGATGGCCTAAACATTGCAGCTGCCGCTAATTGCCGTGCAGCTGTGAAACTCAAATGTGAGGCACTGGCACCGACTGTGCCCTGAGAACAAATATGCCCAAAGAAATTAGCACGGGCACTCACTGTGCCCTCAGGAGTAAAGAATAAGGCACTGGCGCTTCGGCGCCCCCAGGAACCCCCACTGGGGCTCTACCTAAACAAATATGGCCAAACATTGAAGCTGCCTGCGCTCTCGCAGGGCAGCTCGGATCAGCCATGAAAACATGGGCACCACTGTGCCTCTGGACCCCCACTGGTGCCCTATAAATAAATTATGCCAAACGTTGCAGCTGCCCACTGTCAGGCGTGGCAGCTGTGACAAATGACAACGGAAAAAGAGGCACGGGCACCACGGTGTCCTCACAAGCTTCCACCCAGGCCTCCCGGACTGCCGATGCAGCCACAGCAAATGTGTCACACAAAAGAAAATCGGTGGAGAGACTACCCTCTGTCTCCTTTCCACCGGAAAAAGAACAATGACCCAAGGGCAGGCACCAGCTACTCCTTGGTGCGGCCGCGGGCCAGGCAACCTTACTGGAACGAGGCTCAGTCCCAACAGGATGTCTCCCCAAGCCCCACTCACCGGGCTCCTTCGCTTCCATGCTCCGGTTTCCTTTGAGGCAGGGAGAAGAGGCACTGATACTGTGCCTCGAGCAGCCGCGCTCCCCGGGACTCTCCCAACTTCACCCGGGCCCTCTCCTGGGACCCGGGGCTTGGATGTGGAGCCTGCGAGGCTCCGGACTTCCCGCTCCTCCGGACGGCTCCTTCCTGCTTCCGGCCACCACGAGGCCCCGCCCACAATCAAGCAAGGCCACCTGGCTTCCGGGTCGCCGCGCTCGATCACGGCAGGCTCCCTGGGAGCTTTCCAAATGCGGGGTGGGCTCCGGCGCACTAACATAAAATCAAAAATGCGGGGTGGGCACCGGCGAAAGGCACCATAATGCGGGGTGGGCACCCGCTATTTTAAGTATCCATAAAGCGGGGTAGGCTCCCGCAAACACCACAATGCGGGGTGGGCTCCCGCCGAAAAGCACCATAATGCGGGGGAATCCCACGTCGCAACCCAGCACTACAGATTACAAATAGGAGCTGGCAATTTTAAACATAGCGCTCACGAGGCACTAGGTCCTTAAGGTCCTGGAAAATCCAAGTGGCACAGCTGGGCCCAGGGAGGCCAGCACACAGGGTCCTCCAGCAGGGAGGCAAGCCCCCATGGCGGTTCCTCCTGGGCCTCCAGCAGCAGCAAGCCCCCTGTGAGTCAGGAACAGCACACCAGCACAGAACAAGAACAACTTCATGGGGTCACAGCCCCTACTCAGGATTCCTTTGTCTGCAGTACAGGGCATGGGGGAACCAGATGCAACTGGTTCAGGGGGGATTTGGAGCACTTTGTTTTCCAAGCTCCTCTTCCCCTTTGTCAGGTGGGGGCTAGGTGATCAGACACACCACAGGGGGCGGAGCCAGCATTGTGCAGGCTGGGCACAGTCCTATTCAGGGTCAGGGGATTACTCCTCCCACTACTCCTACTGCAGATGTCCCATTCAGCCTAGCGCTGACTCACCCTGCTCTTCCTGGAGCCACACACACACCTCCCAGCCCCTGTCACTCACAAGCCAGACATGCAATTCACATCAGGCAGGCAGACACATAGCACACAGAAATGCCAACTTCTAAAAGTGGCATTCCTCCATCAGTCATAATAAATCTGTGCACACTATTGCGCAGCATTTATTCTCACAATTACATACATACTAAACTTGACCACGCTGCTCCTCCCATTCCAGGAATTACCACTGATACACTTAATCAGGGAATCCCCCATGCATTCCTATGGGAGGACAGGCCAACCATACCAAATGTACACAGAGAGCGCACGCACTTTCCACTGGACCACAGTGCGAAAGTGCCCAGAGGCCTAAAACCACCAACACCATGTCACAGAAAAGGCAAAAAGTTTAGGGGTGAACCTGCCAAAAAGGTCCAAGTCCAACATCAATTAATAATCTTTAAGTAAGTATGTGACTGATATTGCTTATGTAATACTGATTTAATTTACCTATCTATTAGGTGCAGGTTGCTATGTTTGTAGGGGTATAGGATGGGAAGTTAATTAAGTAATAATGAATTAACAATGTATTTTTAATGTATTATTAATTATTTAATTGTTTAATATTTATGTAAATTGTGTAATAATCATAAATTGTAGCTACGTTTTAGGTGTGGCCTACTGGGTTTGTAGGGGTATAGGTTGGGAATTTAATTATGTAATAAATTAAGAAGTACTTGTTAATTTGTTATTAATTATTGGAGTGATTATTAATTATGTATATTATGTAGTACTGATATTTTTATTTTTATTTTAGTTGCTGGCTGCTAGCTTTGTGGGGGTATAGGGTGCAAAGTCAAATAGGTAATATTTAAAATATATATATATATATATATATTAATATACACTATCATTATTCAAATGATTAGTAATAATGTAAATTTTGTAATAATTATTTATATTAGTTATACTCTAGGTTTGTAGGGCTGCTGGGTTTGTAGGGTTGTTGAGCGGGAATTTAATTAAGTAATTATGAATTAATAATTAATTATTAAATAGTTATTTAATTGATTATCAAATAAGTAAATTGGGGGTGCATGTTATAGTTACTCTTAGGGAACCAGTTCTAGTTACTTCAGACAACTTTAACTATAACTGCTGAATTTCTATGGTTTTGTGTGTGTGAAATCTCAACCTAAATATAACGTCCATGTAACCTTTGGTGTTATAATGAATATATGTATATTTTATGTTAAGTTATAATGCTTATATTAAATGTTTTAAATTTTCTCAAATTAATACAGTTATGCAAATATGTAATTGTTTGAAGGAAAGTAGTTTACCTACTGTTGTCTGGATTAGAGTAGGAAGAGTAAATTCAACCCCTCCAAAGTCCAACGCTTTACCTACTGTTGCACAGACTGGAGTGGTAATACTAAATTTTAACCCTTTGAATTACAACTGTTTCCCTACTGTTGCACATACTGGACTGGGAATTGTAAATCTTACCCCTCCGAAGTCCAACGTGTTCCCTTTTGTTTATTTAGACAGGAGTGGGAATTGTAATTTACCCCCCTCTGAAGTCCAACACTATCCCTACTGTTGCACAAACTAAAGTGGGAATAGAAAATGTAACCCCTCCGAAGTCCAACACTTTCCCTACTGTTATACAGACTGGAGTGGGAATAGTAAATGTTTTCCCTCCAAAGTCCAACAATGTCCCTACTGTTGTACTGTTTGAAGTGAGAATAATATATTTAACCCCTCTGAAGTTCTACACTTTCTCTACTTTTGCATTAACTGGAGTGGTGACAGTGTATGTGATATTCCCAAACTCAAAGAAAATTCTTAATATTGTTTAAATATATTTATTATAAATATGTTTATAATTTTAATTTTATAGTATTTGTTTATATTTTTATTTGTGTCTACATTTTTAGAATATTTTTAGTAATTTTATTTTTTATTGTTTAGTAATTTATGTAATGCTTCACATATATATGATTTTCATAGCAGTCAAATGTTTATTCAGAATTTCATCCATAATACAATGCATAAAAAAGACAATAATCAAATATCACAATAGTTAAGACCTTCATAGATACATACTGTCATTAAAATAAAACACACTTTCACCATAAAAGAAGAGGGTCATATGAGCTGCAGCTCCACAGATACTAAAACTCTAGAAAGTGGAGACACTAGTACCATCATGTGGTTTACAAGGTCTACTAATACATGACATTAATCTGTTAAAATCATAACAAAGTGATTTAGCCCTTAAGGAAAAAAGAATTTTCAGACAAATATGGAGGGTATTATATGAACATTCTAATAGTTGGCCTAGTAAAGTGCAAGTGCATGCCCTCTATTGGTCTGTTTATCAAAGAAGCCAAACCAATTTATAGTTTCAAAAGCAAATAAAAGCCATGTAGAACATAGATGCCCAGTGTGATATGGCCTAAATCTTCAGATCCTTGTTTTCCCTCAATATCCCCACCGCAAACAATTACCTGCTCAAAGAGGACACAATGTCAATTGATGTGTCACTCTTCAAGGCCCTAAAAGCTTCGTTATGGAGTCTAATGCCAGCCTGGTGTATAAAGGACGCATCCAGTTTGTTCTTGGAGTTACATAGGCCTTGAAGAAGAAGAGCACATGACCAATGTTCTCCTTAGATGAAAAGAAACTCCTTGACTTCCTGCAGACCACTTAGATGTGAAAGAGCTTATTTCTAATGTACCATAGCAAAACTTCAGGTATAAACTTTTTCACTTCTCTTGTTGAGGTATGTCCAATAATGGTTCAAAACATGCAATGATCTTGACAGATAAAAACTCTTCTGTTAATTTACATAACTAGGGATTACAATGGTACTTTGTTATGATATGCTCTCAGTAGATGTGTTTTAGTTGCTTTTTGGAAGACATAGTCATATCTTCTGGGTTAGTCCAGAACCTCTCAAGACCCAGCCTTGAGAACCATTGTTGTATGCACCAGAACCATGAAAAAATGGTGTTCTTGTATAGAATTAAACGTTTCCTCACTGTGTTCCTATAAGGTGCTAGTTCCTCAGAGGTCTTTACCTGCCAATGCAACCCACCCTTTCACGGTCTATATCAAAGAACATGGTGATCTGGGGGTATTCCTCGAGAGATGCAGGCAAAACCGAACAACTTATTCTTACTTGGGGTCAGGATCTCACAATTTGCATGGCACCAAATTTCGGCACCATAAAATGCTGCAGCTTGTGCCTCAAGTTTATATATTTCCAAAGCAGGGAGTGTAGCTCTTGTGAATGATGCCTGATGTCTTTTGTGAATAGTCACTGCTTGGTGCTGGAGGACGATCCTCCGCTTTTGAATATGTGGTGCCCATGAAGCCCTACTATCCAGCATGATTTCCAAATATTCAAAGCTGGAGACACATTCCAGTTTCTCCTTGTCCAAATACATGTCACAACTAAGGGCTTGTGGGGTCTAACAATCATAGATTTGTTTTTGATATGTTGATCTCTATCCTCTTGGATGAACAGAAATAGTGAAAGTTCTTTAATAATTATTGCAGACCCATAGGAGTTTGTGAGATTAGCAAGGTGTCATCTACAAATAGGAGAGCTAGCACACAGATCCCATCTGACTTAGGGGCATCTATGTTGCCTTTGAGTAGGTATTCTATAACGCCATTTACGAATAGTGAGAAAAGGGTGGGGGCTAAGACACACCCCTGTCTCACCCCTCTACGTACTGGGATATGGTCAGTTAGTTGCCCCTCACAACCCCATCGTACTTGGGAATCATTTTCTTGAAGATGCCTTATAAATAGGACCAGCAGCACCTCGGGAACCTCCAACCTTTTGAGCAAGGCCCATGACAGCACCCTTGGAGCTAGGTCGAAGGCAACTCTAAGGTCAACAAAAGCTATATAAAGATGTGTATCTCTCAGCTTAGTGTATTTCCAGATAATTATGATGAGCCTTAAGACTTGATCTATGGTACTGGTTTTTGCTCTGAACCCTGCCTGGTAGGGGGTCAAGATTTTAGTATCATCAATCCACTCTAAGAGTTGATACAGAATTTGTCTCATGTAGACCTTCTGTAATATGTCTATAAGACTTTTTGGTCTGTAGTTACATGGGTCCGTGCGATCCCCTTTTTTATATGAGGGGATTCTCTCTGTCACTCCATTCAAGGTATTTGGGATAGGAGCACCCTCAGTTAAAACGTAACAAAGAGAGTTTACATAAGGGACACAGATTGTTATTGCATGAGACAGTAGTTCGCCCAGTTTTTTATCCAACCCTGCTGCCTTACCTTGTTTTAATGCAGCTATACCTGCTTGTGTTGATCAGGCAGAGGGGGTTGTCCAGGTCATTAGGCCACTTCCCGTAAAGTTTAGTGAAGTGGTCCTCCCATACTGTTTGGCTCAAGTAGCTTTCAACCTGCGCTTCACACCGTAGACTCCCATGGGCAATAATTTTCCAGAAGGATCTGGAATCTCCAGAACTTGCTGCCTCTACTAGGTCACTCCAATTGGAATCATCATAATTTTGCTGTACTTGCCTTAATGTAGCTTTATAGTGGGCTCCAGCTTTCCAGACCTCAGCTGGTTCTTTAGATTTAAGAAGAATTACAAGATCTTTCTTCGCCATTCTGCAATCTTTAGTGAACATAGGATTTAGGTCGGTGTCACGGTTCTTAGTTGAGGGGGGTTTGCTCCCAGGGCTTTTTGACAATACCATTTTAAGAAGGTCAACCAATTTGCTATGGATATCCACAATTGTGATCTCAGTAGAGTGGGAGTGTACTAGGGGACTTAGAGCTGCAGCAAATAAATTATAAATCTCAGTTAAGTTCTTAATGTTCCCAAGTATTGATACCCATTTAATTGACCTCCGGTTGTTGCCTTAGGGGGCAATCTCTGATGGTACTGTAGGGGCACAGTGTTTATTAATAAGGGTTCATGAAAGTTTTAAATGAAGTGGGTAATGGTCACTGTCCTCTCTACTATCCAGTCTAAAATCTACCAATCTCTCCAACATATGAACAGAGATCAAAACATAATTGATTGTTGTTCTGCTTGACCCTCTCCTAAACATTGGTTGCTCATCTCTGTCTGAAATGGATCTTCCTTAACATGCTCTGAGTTCGTTGGAGATAGCGAAGTGGACTAGCTGGGATGCAGTTGTTGTGTATGGGACATATGAGTTGATGTTAAGGGATGGAATGCCCCAACTTTCGCCCCTCCCTCTGCAAATAAGCCAATACCATATATAGACTCAAAAATGATGTTCATATCTCGTCCAATAATAAAAATGCATCCTAGCTTAATTGTATTGACAAAGCCCCATAGGGTGGATAATGTCTGTGATTCTACACTCCTAGACCTAGGTCTTAAATATACACTGAAGCAGTAGAGGCACTTTCCCTCTGGCAAATTTATTTCACTTGTTCAGTATGAAAACAAAAGTTTAAGTCGATTTTTCCTCATGTTAGTAAACCCCCCGAAGCCCTTCTACTTACAAAGGGAACTGCATTAATATAAAAGGTGGTAGAACTGAATTGGCACATTGGCTCAGTCACCCACGTTTATGGAAACATGCAAATGTCAAATTTGGCTATATACTTTAGCCAATCTGGAGCCCCCACTTTAGATCTTAAACCAGCAATGTTCCATGATCAGATGTTAAGAGTGGCCGTGGATTTGCCCTGCAATTACCCACCAGGGATACCCTCTAGGTCTATATCTGGCAAACTGTAGCCCTCATTCTCCACTGGGGACAAATCATTTTGAACAGCAGATTCAATGTCCATTGAGTCCAGGATTGAATAAGAAGCTAGTGCCCCACATCGCCTGATCTGTTGGTCTCCCGCGTTCAATGTTTTCCCAGTGGCAGTACCTTCAGAACTCATCTACCGTCAGTCTTGACCATCTAGATGGAAAAGGACTTCAAAAGAGTTCTGGGTGGGAATATTGTTCAGTTGCTGACAGGAATTAAAGTTAGGGACTGTCATCCTGTTTGCAGCCATGGTGCTTTTGGGGACGAGAGGTGGCCTGTAAAAGAACCCAAATGGGAGAGCTCTGATTTGGCTCAATGGTAAAGAGAACTTATTTAAACGATATAGTAATATCTCAGTAATTGCTGGATTCCTAAAATTGATTAGCACACAGTCCCCGATAGTGTCCTTAGGATGGCTACCTATCCATGGATTCCTCCTGACCGATAGGACCTCCAGTGAAAGGTCTTGCGGCCATCCCTAGTTGGAACGGATCAGTGGATGCATTTGTTTTTCAAGGCCAAGGAATCCTCTGTAGACTGGCACAGCAGGACTGGGACGCCTTAAAGTATGGTTAGATAGGAGGTACATTTTGGAGGAAGTTGTGGATATTGTGTGACCAGACTATAGATTTGGCCACCTGCATTAGAGCCGCCACAGCCACTCCTGCGGCTAGGGGGCCACCCCTTAGAGGTTATCGCATGAGACTCATTGCAGATAGGTTTCGGGGCACAGCTCGGTTGATGGTTAGAAAGAGGTGAGTTTCTTATTTGTAGCTCTAAGGCATCTTGTTGTGCTGCTTCTCTCGCCCATCTAGTGGAGTCCTCAGGCATTAGAGGTGATTGGCTTTTCTGTAGGACCTCAAATATTTGGTCTACCCGATGAAGACGGGCCAATAGTGGTGCAAGCTCTTCTTTTTAAAGTAACCCTGAATTCCTCCATATAACATTCCATAATAGATGCCATGCAGCCTGGGATTCAGGGGAAAGGGTCTACTTCCTCCATCAGTGGTGGAGGCAATGTTGATGGGTTGTCACACTGGACAGCCTTCTCGAGTGTGGCTTTGAACTGTACAGGGCAGTGGGGATGGGAGGCCATCGCTGTCTTAACTGTTTGCTGTTCACAGGTTACCCCCTCAGCTTTGGTTTTCTGAGAAGGTGGAGGGCTTATGAATAGGACTTGTTGCGAGGCAGTAGGTGTTGATTCCAAGGCCACAATGCAGCAGAGGTTGCATGAGTCGGTGGGAGAAACTTGGACTTAAAGATAGTCTTCTTTCTGTTGACGCAATTTCAGTGTACACTACCCAAATTGCTGTTTTCAGCATTCGATCTATATACGTGGGCTATGGGGCGGATGTATGAGAGTTTGCGTATCTCCCCCACCTAGTAGTTTCTTTTTCCCCATCATGTAGGGAAATTAGATCCTGAACAGTGTCTCTCTTCTCAGTAGGAGGAGCAAAAGTTTAGGGAGGCTGAAGATTGAGCAGCACCCCAGACACCTCCCTCTCTGTGAGGACACAGTACTTCACTCCAACCAGAGTGTAAGTCCTGTGATCTTTTAGGCCTTATGTCGCAGGTATGTCTCAATTGCCTTTCTCTCAATTGCCTTACTCTCAATTCTGCTTCTGGGAATTGGGGTTGATCTACTTACATTCGGAGCTGTCCCTTCCACCTCTCCTCTCATGGGGAAACCTGGAGGATGAGGCTGACGGCACTTCCTAGTAACACCAGGACTGCTACCATCGATGGAACTCTGACGATGCCCCATGGGCGGAAACCGAAACTGTTTGTACTTACCTCGGAGACCGAGTACCCTTGGCCGTTGCCTGGTGGACCTGTCCTATGCAGCTATAAAGGAGTCTGGTTCTGGTTCACCCCTCGGCCGTCACCTACCCAGTCGGACATCGGACATTGTTTTTCACGCTTCTTCTTGGTTTATCTGTCTTTCACACTGACTGCTTGGTTCCCCCTGATGGACTTTCCCCCTACTGCCTGCCTTGACTCTATCGGCATTCCCCTCCCCTGTTTTCCTTTCCCTCTCTCTGTTACGCCACTCACTAGTATTGCATACTACTGTGTTACTGTGGCCTCATCATGTGTCCTTATGTGCTATTCGCTAGTAACTCTTGTTGTTACTATGTAATCACTGTGTAACTTATGTAAAATTGTTTGTAACTTGCAACTCGCTGTTCCTTATGTAAAGCGCTCTGATACCTCCGGGTCTAGCCAGCGCTATATAAAACTCAAATAAATAAATAAAAAATAAAAAAAGGTAAACAAAGCAGGCTCAGAGCTCCCATACAGGTGGCTAACTGCAGCATAGCAATGTGCCTCACTAGAAAGATTATAAATCACTTAGCTCCTCCTCGGCCCTTTGCTGAGTGCCGCCGCCTCCACACACAAACTTGATGAATGCTCAGAAGTGGTTCTGAAACCTCAGAAACTCAAACACAATTGTTTTAGGGGCCTGCATTGACCAAAAGACGGTCAGTCCGTGGACAGTCAGATTCCAACCAGACTCCTGCCAGGGAAAGGACCAAGAAGGTTGGATGCCTCAGGAAGGCAATGCCTCTCTTTCCAGCGGGACTCCAATTACTTAAATAAACCGCAGTTCTACAAACCTGTTTCCTGCCTCCTCATGCCAGTGATCAAGAGCTTCTGCTCGAAACGCGTATGGCAATTTGGAACGCGTGGTGCGAGCTGACGGCACTGCCGCCTCGCGAGAATGGTGTGATTCCTATGGTGTGTGGCTCTCTACTAGGGTAACCTTGATGTTTTTGTGTATAGCGGCTTGCTTGGCCGCGGGGAGCCCCGACGCTGGATGGCGTATCCTGAGTGCTGGGAACTACTGGCACTCTTTGGACCTATGGAGCCTCACTCGTGGTGACATTGGTGGTGCTGAACAGCGGGGCGCTTTCAGCATTCCTCCTTACAAGGAACTTTATTCTAATGAGTGGCAGGACAGAGGCCACTTGGTTAGAAGAACTTTGAGAGTCATGGGCAATGATTTCGGACTACCATAACCAGCATGCCTTTGAACACGCCCACTGGGGCGGGACTCCAATTATTTAAATAAACCGCAGTTCTACAAACCTGTTTCCTGCCTCCTCATGCCAGTGATCAAGAGCTTCTGCTCGAAACGCGTATGGCAATTTGGAACGCGTGGTGCGAGCTGACGGCACTGCCGCCTACGAGAATGGTGTGATTCCTATGGTGTGTGGCTCCTTACTAGGGCAACCTTGACGTTTTTGTGTATATCGGCTTGCTTGGCCGCGGGGAGCCCCGACGCTGGATGGCGTATCCTGAGTGCTGGGAACTACTGGCACTCTTTGGACCTATGGAGCCTCACTCGTGGTGACATTGGTGGTGCTGAACAGCGGGGCGCTTTCAGCATTCCTCCTTACAAGGAACTTTATTCTAATGAGTGGCAGGACAGAGGCCACTTGGTTAGAGAACTTTGAGAGTCATGGGCAATGATTTCGGACTACCATAACCAGCATGCCTTTGAACACGCCCATTGGGGCGGGACTCCAATTATTTAAATAAACCACAGTTCTACAAACCTGTTTCCTGCCTCCTCATGCCAGTGATCAAGAGCTTCTGCTCGAAACGCGTATGGCAATTTGGAACACGTGGTGCGAGCTGACGGCACTGCCACCTGCGAGAATGGTGTGATTCCTATGGTGTGTGGCTCCCTACTAGGGCAACCTTGACGTTTATATATATATATATATATATATATATATATATATATATATATATATATATATATATATATGCCCCCAAAGGAACAGACAGATCAGAGCACTCGGCGAGTTCAATGTATCCTGATTTATTCAGGCAGACTCGTTTCAGCAACAAGCCTTTTTCAATGCCAGTCACACGATGGATGTTAAAGTTCATACATTTAAATAGGTTTTACTCCTTTCCAGAGTGGGTTATAGTTAGTGAGAAAGGACTACACTTGGTGCCCTCGAAAACCTGATCAGTGATTCAAATGGAGTAAGGGAGCGTGTGCTCCTATGGAAACTAAGGGTTGCAGTGCTCAGTTGTTTAATTGACAGTATTGAAGATGAAAAGATTCTGATAGATGGAATTCATATTTACATTGCTCGAAGGATTTGATGGGTGGGCCCTGAGAAAAGTCACTTAAACTTCTTCAATCCCCTGGGTCAATTCACTAAATGCTTCAGGTTAGAGCACCGGGGTAAAGTCCGGGTTTCATGTCAGAGGAGTATTAGGCAAGGGAAAGGTAGTAAAACCATTCTTAATGGCAAAGTAGTCCAAGATATCTAGTACAGTTTTTGTTGATGTTGGTGTATGCGTTCTTGAGGGGGCCTACATCTATGGAGCCAAGTTGCATGCTACTACACGATCCATATATGGCCATGACTTTTCACTTTCCCGGACCACCCATTCTGAGATATAGCATAGTTGGGCATATTTCACCAAATTGGGGCAAACCAGGCAGTCCCCGACGTTGGTAGCATCAGGAGTTAAGTTGAGATATGGGGTTTCATACCTCAACAAATAAAGATGCACAGTCTGTTTTGAAGGTTTCTGATGTCATATTTGTGGATAGTGATAGGCAATGACTGGAATAGGTAGAGTACTCTAGGAAGGACATTCATTTTGACCACATTGATGTGCCCTAAACTAGCGATATAAAGGGGTCTCCATCTCCTTAGGTCCTTCAGGATGTTGTGGCGAAGGCCTGGCTAGTTGGTCTTGGTCCAAGCATCAAGGTGGGGAGTTATATTAAGACCTAGGAAGGTGACAAGGAACCTGAGGTGAGGAACTAAGTTAAGGTCTTGAGACTTATCTTAATCAACTTTAAAGGCAGAAATCCACTCAAATGCATCTAACAATTTCACCAGTACTGGCAGGGATTCTGAGGGGTTTGTCAGGCTAAGAAGATGATCATCCGCAAAGAGATTCACTTTATGATTGCGGTCGCCAAAGGGAATCCCTGAGACCTCAGGTGAAGCTTTTAGTTGAATGGCTAGCAACTCCACCACCAGACCAAAGAATAGAGGTAAATGGGGCACCCGTGCCTCAGTACCGCTTTCAATATTAATGGGGTTGCTACATTGCCCATTAAGACATGTAAGGTTGGTCGGAGAGGCATATGGGGCCAGGATCCTAGAGATCATTTTTTGGCCCCTAGTGCAATCTTACTCAATACCTCCTTGAGGAAGATCCAACTAACATGCTCAAAGGCCTTCCCTGCATCCAGCAAGGGGAGCAGAGAAGGAATATTACTCTTGTGCGCCTTTTATGCCAAGTGGGCAAGGTTTTTACTGTTATATTCCCCTTTGCGATTGGAATGAATCTATCTTCGTCGGGGTCAATAAGGCACAGGAGTAAGTAAGTTCCAGCCACTGAGCAAGGATTTAGTGATGAGCTTAATGTCAGTAATCAACAATGCGAAAGGGTGATAAGACATGCCGTTAGTGGGATTCTTTACCAGTTTGGCAATTAGAGCAATTTCTGCTTCACACATGGTAGGAGTTAAGCCCATGCTCAGAGCGAAGGAGGTAAACAATGTGGCTAGCTGTTCTAAAAACAGCGGAAGAAAAAGTTTATTAAAGGAGACAGGAAGACTATCAGACCCCAGTGATTTCCTCAATGTCATTGCCTTCAGGGCTTTATGAATTTCATCAGGTTTGATCACAGCCTCAAGGAGCTCACTGTGTGTGGAGGAGAGGGGTGCCCAATTGCAGGGCCGCATGTAAGCTTGGATGTTAGCTGTATGTTCATTACTCAGTTTATAAAGGGTTTGATAAAACTCATGGAAAACTCCTTGTTTCTTTTGCTCCCTGCTGCCCAGGAGCCATCTTGATATTTAACCTGAGAGATATATGTCTTGGCCCGATAGAGGCGTAGTTTATGTGCCAGCAGCATCCCCATCTTGTCCCCTTTATCGTTGACACGCTGCTTCAAATATAACAGTGATTGCTAGTTGTACATTTTTAAATACATGATATGATAAAGGAAGTAATCGATTTACCAGTAAGCAGTTTAATACATCCTGTTGCCATTTTTCTAAATCTGTCCACAACACTAATTCATAGTGGTCACAATTTGCAGTATTCAGAAGAGAAACTATCATACACAATTATCATTATAGAAATGTGAATGACTTTTTGTGGTACAAACCACTCATTTTTGACTAACGGAACCATGTTTAGACTCATGTTTGTTAGACATGCTTTTATAATAATACCTAATCTATGAATGAGATACCACACCTGAAATGCACTGTTAAACTTAGCTTAAAAACATGTAAGTTTTCCAGGCATAGCAAGGTTACTTTACTCTAGACCTTCAACTGTTTGGCTAACATAATGCCTATTTAAACAAGCATTTGCGATGCAATCGGTCTCGCATTTGTTAACGTTAGAGCTATTGGCATTGTAAATAATATTATTTTTTTGTTTGCAGTGGAGTAATGTAACAGGTAAAGCAGCTGATTTTGGAATTGGTGAACTAAGTTTGGATTAGGGTAACCAAGATCTTTTGGAAAACACTGACCTCAGAAAGTTTGTAAACCATATCCCACTGGTAGCATCCCCTATGTTGGTGGGAATATCCCAGGAGATATTATCTTTTAATCTCTCATCTGAGGAACTGAGAACTTGACAAAATTAAGCCTTCTATATCTTAATGAATTGCAAATGCGAAACTAGATGAAGACCACTGGAGGGAAACAAAAACAAATTAACAGCACATTTTAATTATTCACTAAAAGCAGTTTTAACATGTAATTTTCAAGTTCCATAAGTCTGTTCAAAATATTGTAACATTAAGCCATTCTGGTGCTTTGTTACAAACTGATATAGGGAAAAAACAAAAGTGATGTATAAAAAGTAAAACCATAAATGTTCTTTTCACAGTCTTTTGTCATTATGTGTAGTTTTTGTAAAATAGGCCCTTGACCCTTTAATTTCACTTCTTGTGATGTCACTACGTGTGCTCTTGTTGTGATTTACACATAATATTAGTCCCAAACCTATTTTCATTACGACTTGAGCCCTGCACATATTTTTAAGGAGAGTATTGCTTTCTGGAGCTCTTAGTTTTAAAATGCTATCCTATATACAAATTGAAGTACACATTAGTTGCAATATGAAACTCTAAAAGCCCTGTTCCCTGCGTGATATCATTTGTGGAACAGCAGCTCAACCATGACATGTCAAAAGTGCAACAAGAAGGGGGGGGGTGGTTGGGTTGCAAAGACCAGCATTCTTGCCTATTTCCAAAGCACTGCCTTTTTTGGGTACCATGTTGTGTCTGCAGGAGGGAATAACAGGTTGCAGAAGTAAATCAGTTTGCTTAGCCTTTCGGCATGAATGTGTCAAGATGGACAAAGCAGACAATCGTGATGAAAAGACTTAGGGCAGAGCAGAAAGCAAGCACCAATCCACTATGATCAGTGGTGCAATCAAGGGGTCTCTAGACACTCGTGCATGTGGAAGTGTTGTAGTGAGCCTCAACAAGGCCTACCAGTGCTTAGGGGTTCTCCCTTTCTGCACAGAGTCCTCAGACCAATAGGAAGAAGTTGGCACAGAAACTGGAATATAAAAAACAGAGTTTATTAAACCTAAGGAGGTGGAGCTACATTCACACAGCACCCTTCGGTAATGCATGAAGTAGCACACTGAATGGAAGGACCTTGGTCCTTTTATACCCACACAGGGGCTCAAATGAAGGCGGTACAAACACAAATGCTGGTTTTAGGTACATATAAGGTCATACAAGAAATGCACAGTCGACGCAGTGGGTGGAGCTAACAGTTTCTACTTCTAGTAGACACATCCTGACATTTATAAACTCAGAACAGCTGCATGGACAGCTGCGAGCTCAACTGAGCATGTGCAAAGCAAAAGAAACTAAATATAACTCGTCTCTAGGCAGATTTCAAGAGCAGTTAACAGGAAGGTAGGACAGAGCACATGGCGAGCACATGGCAGCACATGGCAACCAAAATGGCTGCCAGAAATACAAAATGGATTCCACAAAGCGGACAATTTAGCCTCTGAATACAGGATGTCTACGGCTAATGCTTAACTTAAGTGCTGCCAAATTACAACAGACGACCCTTTCAGCATTAGCTGAAGACATTCGTTTATCTGGGGTAATCTAAATATTCATCCCGTACATCAATTAACATTATTTTGGCCACCTCTTTATTCAACATTTGTTGGGCCTTTGTTTCAGCAACGTTTCCTTTGGCAGGTATACAAGCAGAGATGCAAATGGAGCAAAGCATTGGACCACATTGGATACATACACAGCATGTAAAAAGTATCATAATTATTACACCCAGGATAGTCAGTAGCTTCCAGCCCCAAGCAGAAACAAGAGTCCAAAACCATCCAGTAAAAGTCCAAGTACCAGTCTCTGGATGAATTTCTGCAGCAATCTTATGCAGTTTTGATATTGCGTCATATACTGAAGGTGAGTGATCCGGTATGAATACGCAACAGCTGCTACCGATGATGCGACATGCACCACCTCGATCAGCCAAAATCACGTCTAGCACCATCCTATTCTGGAGTGCTACAATCCTTGCAATCTGTAGTTCCTCTGTAATGTTCCCAAGTGCCATAGCTGTCTGATTGGTAACAGCTTCCACAACACGAGTTAATCGCCTGATCTTTCTGCTGTTTAATGCAGCACCCACAAAGAAAAATAAGCCCAAGTTGAAATCAACATATTGTTGTAGGGTAGTGTCGGTTTGGTCAACTTCATCCATACTTATTGTCCTCTTATTTCTGTTTTTGGAAATATCATTGTACAGTTTAAAATCACGGTGATATAATGCAGGTGCCAGAAACACAGGGGGCAATAGAAAAGATACATAGCAGATTCCTGACCACCCAACAGGTAATTGATAATATCCGTTATTTCCACACACAAAATACGTATTATGCGAGGCTGTGAAAGTGCTCTTATTGGCACCTTCAATGGTCAGGATTACAGTACACTCGCTCCTCCCCACTGGAATTCTTCCAACACTACAGATACACAAATCTGCTTGAGTTTTTGTCACAGAAATCACAAAAGGTCCAATGTTCTTTATTATTCTCACATTTGTGAAGGCATGTGGTGTTGAAATATTGTCCGGTTGATACTCTTCCCATTCCCATTTAGTCCCTTTGGCTTGTGGATAACCTTCTTTATTTTGATAACACACTTTATTAAGTTGAAAAATAATCCCACCTACTGAAGGCTTTCCATATGCAAACAAGAGCGCATACCAAGCTTGACAAGAACCATTGTGAGAAAATGGAAGAGGAATAAAAGGTGTTCCTCCTTTCTTTTGATGTGCAGGTATCATCCCACACACCCAACAGTTGGTAGTATTTGTAGCATTGTGAGTATGGTGCAACATCTGAATAAAGGTATTGTTTAGATAGGATTGTCGATGCTTCTGCTCATGGTAGGGAAGAGTGAAGTAGTAGTGTTCCACTGGTACTGGCGTAGTGGCAACAAAAAGCTGTTGAACAGGAGCCACCTTCTCGATGTACCACGTAATTGCTGCCATAGCCACCATAGCAACAACAAACCCTACAGCACAAATGATTCTTTTGTTATTCATTTCAGCAACAGTAATGATTGATCTTTCTAAAAACTTGTTGAAAACAATCGTTGGAGCTCTTCTCCCTGGGCAGCCGTTGATTTCTTCACCATGGGCCAAGGTGGGTGTCACTACACTAATGCAGGGCTGATCCCCTCCCCTTGCCACATCGGCTCTCCGTTTCACTAACCCAGGGCAGTAGCTCAACCAGTCTTTTTCAAAACTGCAGATTCTTTCCTCGGTCTCAATTGATATCTGGATACTCCAGTGATCGTGGTGGTCCGGGAAGACTTCCGCAGATTCGTCAGGTGAGATAGCTTGGCCTTTCTCCGTCTCCAGAATCTCTCGATGGTCGGTCAACACAGCAGGTTCCACCAAGGCAGGCGACACGTGTTTGCAGTGTGTGCTGTGGATCCAATTCTTTCTGTTTGTCACTCAAACTGCTGTCCTTGTCGCAAGGAGCACCTGCTCTGGTCCTCGCCACCTCGGCTCCAAGCTGTTTGATCTGTCGAAGACCTTGACCATTACGTGATCACCAGGATGGAGTTCGTGGGCCTCACCTGTAGATCTGTCAGGAAGAGCTTCTCGAACCTGTTGATGAATAGAAACCAAACTGTCGGTTAACTGTGCCAAATAATCATTCATCAGAACACAAGGAACATCATGTATGGGGCGTGGCTTAGGAATTCGTAAATGTTCATCGGTCTCCCAAACACCACCTCATAGGGGGTGAGACCTGATCGTGAATGTGGCACCGATCTTATGGACAACAATGCCAATGGTAGTGCATCTGGCCACTTTAGAGACGTGGAAGCCAGTATTTTCGCCAATTTTGATTTTAAAGTAGCGTTATACCTTTCCACCAATCCTGCTGATTGCGGGTGGAAAACTGTATGGAATTTCTGTTTGATCCCTAATCCTTTCAGTACATGCTCAACAACTTGCCCAATAAAATGAGGTCCATTGTCACTCCACAAAAGTTTGCAAACACCGTATCTAGGGAAAAACTCCTTTAGAAGCACCTTTGCTGTGGTGAGAGCAGTATTATCCTTTGTAGGGTATGCCTCTATCCACTTACTGAAGGCACATACCACCACTAGGACTTATTTCAGATTATTGCAGCGTTCGAGTTGGATGTAATCCATCTGCAAAACTTCAAAAGGTGCGGTTGGTGTAGCAAACCCTACTGTAGGAGTTTGTGTCCCTTTTCCAGGATTATACTGCCAACAGATCAAACAGGACTGTACTACTCTTTTGGCTGTGCTAGCAATTTCAGGATGCTCCCAAACTTGTGTAAGCAATTTAGTTATTGCTAGAGCTCCAACATGTGCCAGCCCATGTGCCATTTGAACCATAGGTTGTAAATAGGCTGCAGGCAATTTCCACTTATTCATTTCTTTGTTACGCCAACATCCCTCATCATCTAACATTCCTTCTTTAGACCATTGCTCAAACTCTTCCACAGAAGCAGATCTCTGTATATCCAATACTTCCTCTCTAGCATCATGCCAACGCTCAGCTTGTGATTTCACTACGTACATGGATGTAGTGCTTCGCTGCATCGCAGTTTCACGGGCTACGCGGTCTGCAAAGGTATTGCCTTGTCCTATTTTGTCAGTCACTTTCTTGTGTGCGCTACACTTCATAATAGCAACTCTCTTTGGGTATGTAAGTGCAGTCAAGAGATTATGCACTAACTCTCCGTGCATTATCTGCATCCCATGGGATGTAAGAAAGCCTCTTTCCTTCCAGAGTAGGCCGAAATCTTGAACCACTCCAAAAG
Organism: Calotriton arnoldi; assembly: GCA_963921515.1. Taxonomy (NCBI): domain Eukaryota; kingdom Metazoa; phylum Chordata; class Amphibia; order Caudata; family Salamandridae; genus Calotriton; species Calotriton arnoldi. Next base: position 193,795 of record CAWUFW010017384.1, read on the forward strand.
CATAGCGGCTATCCGTGTAAATGTTCACACACAAGTCAGTGCTAAGCTCACACGCTCGTGTCAAAGCTATTAGTTCAGCTGCTTGAGCTGACTTCTGAGGTATGCGAGCTGTTTCCACTACTGTCTCAAGCGTGGTAATTGCATAAGCAGCTGAAGTCGTGCCATCTGGTAACTTCAGACAGGACCCATCAACCCACAGTTCCCCATCTACATCTGGAAGGGGCATATCTTGCAAATCGATGCGACCCTTTGTCTGCTCCTCAGTAAGGAATATGCAATCGTGAGGCTCCTTTGACTGAGACTGAGTCGCAGGATATGGCAACAAAGTGGCTGGGTTCAGTGTCGCACATCTCTTCAAGGTAATATGAGGTGCTAGCAGTGTCAATTTGTATCCTGTCAAACGAGCACTAGTTAAGTGCTGAGTCTTAGTCTGATTCAAAAGGGCATCTACTGCATGGGGTACTAGCACCAACAGTTTGTGTGACAAAACTATCCCTTCACTCTGACGTATGGACACAGCCGCCGCTGCAACTGAACGGAAGCACCCAGGTAATGCACGAGCAACAGGATCAAGAACTGCAGAAAGGTATGCACAAGGACGCTGTTTGTCCCCGTGTGTCTGTACTAAAACTGACAATGCACATCCTTCTTTCTCATGTACATAGAGTGTAAAAGCCTTCGTGTAATCTGGTGTGCCTAACACTGGTGCAGAGCAAAGAGCTTGTCTCAACTGACAAAAAGCATTTTGACATTCATCTGTCCATGGAAGGGGGATCGGAGTGTTTTTAGTTAAAAGTGCTAGCAAGGGTTTAACAATGTGTGAAAAACCCAATATCCATTGCCTGCAAAACGAAGTCAGACCAATGAATGCACGGACATCTTTCTGCGTGGAAGGTACTGGGGTGTCTAAAATTGCTTGAATGCGATCTGGTGTCAGTGCACGGCCCTCCTTAGACAGAAGGTGTCCTAAATAGGTCACCTTCGGTCTACAATATTGCAATTTCTTCCGTGATACTTTATGGTGGTGTGTAGCAAGAAAAGAAAGCAAGGACAAAGTGCATTTCTCACACTGCTCAGGTGTATCAGCTGCCAACAAGATGTCATCGATATATTGTATGAGAGCCACTCCTTTAGGCAGGGTAAAGGAATCAAGCTGTCTCTTCAATGCTTGACTGTAAATACTAGGACTCTCAGTATAGCCTTGAGGAACTCTACAAAATCTGTATGATCTATTATTCAAAGTGAAACCGAACAAATATCGGCTATCAGGATGAATAGGAATCGAGAAGAAAGCATTCTTCAGATCAATTACAGAAAATGTAGTTGCTGTTGGAGGGACCAGGGTAAGCAATGTCGTTATGTCAGATACTACAGGGTACTGTGGTACTACAATCTTGTTAACTTCTCTCAAATCGATGATAAATCTATAGATCCTAGTGTCAGTATCTTTTTTTCAAAATGGGAAGAATCGGACTATTGCAAACATTGTAAGGAACTTCTTCCACAACCCCCACCTTAATTAAATCATGTACAATATGTGTGAGTGCTTCTTCTCCTTCTCGAGAAATTTTATACTGAGGCAGTCTTGGCAATAAAGCGCCCTCCTTAACACTAATATGTACTGGTGGAATAACAATTTGTCCTACATCAGTGTCCGAAGTAGCCCACAAAAGTACTAGGGAGTGAGGCTAGTGCAATGTCCTCTTTAATAATACAAGATCTCTCAATCACAGGATAGTTGTCATTCAAAATAACCCGTACTCCTTCCGGAGAACACCGTATCGTAGCCCTGAAATATTTAAGCATATCAAGACCCACAATATTGTCTGGTGTGTTTGGAGAAAGCAAAAACGGACATGGAGCAGTAAACTTATCAACATCGAATGCAAGTGGTTGTGACAATGGGCTAAGGGAAGGTGTTCCATCAAAACCTATCGATGTAATGGTTAAGCCACACAGGGGAGCCCTTGGAACCAACTGTTTAGACATGGCGCTATGAGTAGCTCCTGTATCAACCAGAAACTGATCAGTAGAGCCCAAAACATGTGCTGTAACATAGGGACCCCTCTGATCTACTGGAACTTCAACTGATTCCTTACCCCATCCTAGGCAATCCTATGCATAAGCAGAATCTTGAAAATCAGAGGGCACATAGTCAGACATTTGATATTGGTTCCTTCTATCAAAAGTGTTAAACCCATCCTGCCCACGTGAATTAGCATCAAACCGAGCACGATCATTCGAGCTTCCTCTAGGCCCTGGATATCCTGAACAATTTCTCATTTGTCCCCGACCACGTAGATTCTGCTGAGCACGCAGTACTGGACAATCAGAAAGCCAATGTCCAAATTTTTTGCAGTACGCACACTGATCAACAGACAAATTTGAACGAGTATAGGAAGGAAAGGACGAACCATAAGATCCACGTCCACCTCTATCATGACCTCTAGAAGGCAGACCATAAGCTTGAGCCAACATAACCTTTGTTTTCAACTCTTTAGACTTTTTGTCCTCATTACCTTTAGTTTCTAATTCTTGTCGCTCATAATACTGAGCCATAGTTAAAAGAGAAACCGGAGAAGAGGTAGTCCATGAACTCTCACTGGCCTTTAAGCTACTAGCTATCCCTGGCAAAAGGTTTGCGACATATTTATCAACAAACAGATGCCTATCCATGTCATCTATCAATGACTGGCCACTAAAATCGTGGAATGCCTCTTTCAAAGCGTGTGAAAAAGTCAGAAACTGATTCATCTACCTTTTGCTTGCAAGACGCTAACACTGTCCAATCTATCTTTTTAGGGGGAATGATCGTCTTTAACTTAACTAATATAGCTGCCGGAAGATTTAAAATTAACTGACACGGTTTCTGTGCAGGTTCTCTATCTTCATCTAACCGCTCTAAATCTTTCCACAATGCTCCAAATGTCGCATTATCATCAATTTTACGCACAGTTCTCCACATATCAGGCGGTAATATTAATCCAAAAACAAATCAATATCAGACAAAGTCATAGTACAAGAGCTAATTGCACCCTCAACTTCCTCATAAAAGGCTGCTGGATTCTTTCGCGGGTCAGGCAATGCATTTTTAAGGGCCATAACATCTGCCCTATTCCAAGGAGTGTAAACCCAATTATAAATAAAGTACCCTTTCACATTAGTAGAAGTCTTATCATCCTCTGTACCCGTTCCTTTAGGAGAAACATATAAAGGCGCGGCTTCCCGCATGGGTTTCACATGAATTACAACATTCTTATCTGTTTCAGGAGTAGGAGGTCGTGCCATGCTGATCTGAGATGCTAGTGCAGCTGCTTCTGCTGCCTTTTTCTCCTCTCGCAAACGGGCTGCTTCAACACGCAGTTTAACCAAGCGTCTGATCGTGTCAGCCACCTGGGAGAAGACAAAAAGACCGTCACGTAATTGTTTACAATCAGCTGCTACATCATCGGGCTCCATATCTACCGAATGCTTCCTAAATCGTTCAATAACCTCTGCAGCAAATGTATCGGTAAAATATATTTGCTCCCTTTCCTGCCATCCTTTTATACTATCTAAAAGTTCTGAAGCAGTGGTAGTACTACAAACGGCTTTACACGCAGCAGATCTAATGTCAGATGCATGCCCAGCAGATAACATTGAGCGAGTTTCTCGAGTTTTGTCCTGGTCTGAAAAAGAGTCCTCATCTGACTCATGAGGAGCGGAAGAAAAAATATACGGAGGTGGAGAACGATCTAATAACAAAAAATCATCTTGCGGTTTATTAAGGATAGGATAAAGGGGCTGCCTAACAGCGTATTGGCCAGTTACCTGTAAATGGCGTTCCCTATCTTCCCTCTCTTTAATTTCTTTCATCTCCTTGTTTTTTAACTCTAATGCTTTCGCATAAATGGTCTTTCGCTGTTCTTTGTCAATCAAGGCTTGCTCACGCTTCATTCGCTCACACACTTCTTTCTCCCACATTCGCACACAATCAAACATATCTTGCCTGGTCTTTCGTTTAAACATACATTGTTCCACATACTGAATCTTTCGCAAATCAAATGACCCATACATCGGCCAACGCAACTCAGGATCTTTACTAGTATATTTGTTCCATAACGTGCAGTACATTATAGAAGAAATACCATACTTAATATACATATCCCTATTAGGCGTCCCCTCCGGAGGCTGGTTGTGCTTCGTCAAGTCTCAAATTGGTACCACTACAAAAGCAACACATCCTACGAAGTGTGCTGAAAACAGGCATGCCAAAAAATAGTGCAAAATATGCAGTATTATAATCAAAGTAGCACTTAAGGTACTCTTCGTACGTTGCGCTGTTCAAACAATTTTAAATAGAGAAAATTCTCCTCATTACCTGCCTATATGTATTGCAATACATATATAATTACAAAACAGATTCCAAAATTGGCCAATCATACAAACAAAGCCGCAGTAAGTGTTACTAAACTACCTTACCAATCAAAGGCATCAAACCAACAGCAAGTGCCGCAAAACGGCTCTTACCAATCAAATGGTGTCCAGGTTCCAACTGCCAAGGTCTCAAATCGACCAAATGGTCACTGCACAGCGAATCAACAGAAGAGATCTCAGTCGAGGACCGGCACCGCCGAGATGGTCAGATCAGAAAGAAAGGAAAAACGCCGTGGGTGCCAAGACTCGGGTCTCCTCAGGCAGCGATCGCGTCCAGAAGCGAGATTCCAATCCTTCGTCTCGACCAATCCTTCGGGCATCCGAGTCGCCGATGAGCCCCACGTTGGAAGCGCCAATTTGTTGTAGTGAGCCTCAACAAGGCCTACCAGTGCTTAGGGGTTCTCCCTTTCTGCACAGAGTCCTCAGACCAATAGGAAGAAGTTGGCACAGAAACTGGAATAGAAAAAACAGAGTTTATTAAACCTCATGAGGTGGAGCTACATTCACACAGCACCCTTCGGTAATGCATGAAGTAGCACACTGAATGGAAGGACCTTGGTCCTTTTATACCCACACAGGGGCTCAAATGAAGGCGGTACAAACACAAATGCTGGTTTTAGGTACATATAAGTAAGGGTGGGCGGAATTTGCGTAGTCGCGCTACGCAAAGCTCCGCGAAACGGTAAAAAATCTGTGCGTGCTCGGGGAGAAATATCTCGCGAACACGCATTTTCAAAGCGCGAACAAGCAAAAAACTCCGCGAAGCCGCGGATCGCAGAATTTCTGGCAATTTCGCGTTCTCCGCGGAACGCAAAATTACCCAAATTCCACAAATTCCGCGAGCGGAACGGAATTTACCGCCCAGGCCTACATATAAGGTCATACAAGAAATGCACAGTCGACGAGTGGGTGGAGCTAACAGTTTCTACTTCTAGTAGACACATCCTGACATTTATAAACTCGGAACAGCTGCATGGACAGCTGCGAGCTCAACTGAGCATGTGCAAAGCAAAAGAAACTAAATATAACTCGTCTCTAGGCAGATTTCAAGAGCAGTTAACAGGAAGGTAGGACAGAGCACATGGCAAGCACATGGCAGCACATGGCAACCAAAATGGCTGCCAGAAATACAAAATGGATTCCACAAAGCGGACAATTTAGCCTCTGAATACAGGATGTCTTCGGCTAATGCTTAACTTAAGTGCTGCCAAATTACAACAGAAGTACATGTCTTTCATTGGCCCAGCGACCTTCTGCCCACTGTACAAGTGGGTGCAAATGACATGTGGGAAATGCCGGGTAAATAATGGATGGACTTGCAGGGCGATAGGCACTGCGGCCACTAGTGGAGATATGATGCCGTTGTACTCTCTCACCGGTACTGGAGCGTTAGTACAAATGTCAGTAAGGACACTTTAAAGATATGTTAACATTTGTTAACAGTGATAAAAAAACAGTATCCTTTGGACCAGATTATATCATCCAAACATCAATCACTCTATACATTTCATACAGCCTGATTTGTGACTACCAATTCAGCCTCATTCACACTACAGAAGATAAAGCCATATATCACTGAAGAATAATCTGAACACGAAAGATTATACAAAAATATAAATCGATTTATTCATTAAAAACTTTGAGAAACACACAGTATAGTTTAAAAAAATATTTTAAATAAGTGTTGGACACAATTAAAATCATTGTTTGTCACATATGCCCTAACTATAATCACAAAGTTAAATCACACACTCTAAACTAAAGAGATGTAAACAAATAAAAATAAAGAGAGTACATAACACAGACTAGCACAATATGTCATTTACGTGGTACACATCCGGATAACAACAATGGCAAGGGCATGGAACTAGGTATTGTTTGATTTATCCAATACTCGTTGGTCACAGCCTCTTTCACAGATTGTGTGCTTTACTAGGCGTCGACACGTTTCTATGGATGTATTATACCACCATCTTTCTCAAGACAAAAGTTCTGACTCTCATTTGCATAAAATTTGAATGTGATGAATTAAAAACCCCTCATATAGGCGAAGAAAGTCACTCCAGGTATACTGGGCAAGATACTTCCAAAAACCTATCGGAACGAAGTATCCTCTGCTGTATCCAAAGAGCACTAAAAGTTCCCTAGTTCTGCCAAAATATATTCGGATTGCTTGGTCAAAACGTGTAGTGTTCCACTCCAGAGCTTAAACGGACACTGCTTCTTCTGCACGGCGGTGTGTATTATATTAAAACTGTCAATTCTTTTCACACGGGGCCTGGTTGGCTTGTTGTTCCCCAAAAAGACCAATGTATTATTGTATCGTCCTCCTGGGTTCCCTTTTATAATTAGGGTTTGTGAAAGACGCACGCTCCTGCGTGGAATCGTATCCGCGAACAGACCAGAGAAATTGGAGCTCCATATTCACTGGTAGTGGAGACACCCTTCGGAGGGCTTATCCCAGAGGAACATGATAGCACAGGAGTCTCTAAAGTAGCGATCGCGGTCTATTGTGAATCAGCTACCTTGCATTCAAGTAATCCACGGAGCAGAGGGCAAATGCAAACTATAGCTTGCAAAAGAGCAAATGAGTTTGCAGCCCTTGGCAATTCACCATCAACCTTCACTACTTACCTGAAGTCAGCTCCCCCAGTCACCAACACATGCCTTTTGAAGCTTCTGCTAGGAGTCGTCATCTCACTTTTAAAAAAAACAAGTCTGCCGCCTGGACTCAGCTCCCCTTACATATTATAGCCGGGCAAACTGGGGCGAACTGACCAGCCCTAGCCCATCCCACACTTCACACTCAATAATTATAGTAGTAGAAAATGATCTGTCCCAGTTCACTGTTCTGCCGGATATGAAAAATATGAGCACAGCACCCCTTGAAAACATGACCAAAAAATATGATCCCTGGAAAAAAGGCCAAAACAAGCTCAACCCAAGCAACAACACTGATAGGTTAAATAAAGATGATCACAAACATATTTAACATGAGTAAGGATCGAACTTCACATGTGACAAGTACCACAGCATTTTTAAAAGTGGATGTGAGGCAGCCAGAGCTGCCGACTTTGGGTCGAGTTTGCGCTATTTAAAATTACGAAAAAAAGCAACGCATAACCAGATGGGAGGACAGAAGAAAGGCCATCACACTCTGTACTGTGTGAGGGCCAACTAGAATGTTCTCAGAGTAAAGTCGCCGGAAAGAGAACTAAACAAACAAAGGAGGGACTTTGTCAGAAAATGACCAATAAGAAGCCAGCATTTCTGAATGCTGCAGCTAACAGCCAATGGTAATGGGTGAGTTTGCCAAAGCCTCACAGAGAGATAGAACAGGTCATTGCCATTGCTCGACCTAAAAAGAGTGTATAGGCATAATGAATGTTCTTGAGTCACCTTCAAACATTCCTATTCAAAATATTGATTGAGCAACGAAGAACATAGCACAAATCTGTCGACCATTACCAACTCCACTTAGGTGGCATAACAAGTTTTTTTTTCTTTTTTTTAAAGTTGATCCATACCAGTAATGGTCTATAAGCTCCCATACTCTAAAAAATACTGAATGAGGGAACTGATGACTGACCAGCGATGCCTTTCTATCAATACAGTGACACAGCTAGACATTCAAAGCTTACAGACCAAACATTAAAACGTATATACAATAGAAAAGAACTAGAAGAGCCACTGTTCCGACAAGTTAATAAAATACTCTCATATGTTATAAAATAAAGCAAAGCAAGTGTAAGTTTTGTTGGAATAGCCTGTCCGAGCTGCTAAAACTTCTGTGAGACATACAACTGACTGAATAATGTGGCCTATGTCGGTCAATAGCGATTATATTCTGTACCGGTGATAAACCTAAATATAGTACTTGGCCAGTACCATGAGCAATTATGTTTGTACTAAGGTATATATTTTATTTTGTCTATGGGTGGGTGAAACTGCTTACCTTTTCCCCGCAAATTTTGCAAAATCCCCAAAAGTAGCAAAATTATGATTGCAAACCAAAATGTTAGTTGCTAGTATCTCGCATTGTTTTCACTGGAATGCACATTTCGGGTAAACATTTCTTGAGAGGTATCTGCAGGAGACTGTCTCCAGCAAAAATAGGTCTCTTGGCAATATAGTTTCAGCACAAATGAGTCTCTTTTCAGAAAATAATCTGCAAAATTAAACAATGTGAAATTTTTTGAGTTTTGCAAAATGCTTTATTCTGAATCTACCCAAAGGATTTATAATGGAAGAAAACACACAAAGAATTATTTGGATCTTAAGGGAAGAAAACAATACTTTTCAATGTGTTTCTTGTTCTCTATATGTCTTCAATCGTGTTGAGAAAAATAAAGTTTAATTTTGCTTGAGTGGGCTAACAAACCCTTTACGTAGCTTTAATGTTATGATAGGTCCTATGACGCAATTCACAATCACTCTTTTACTTGCCTCTGCAAAAGAAAAAGCACCCGTGTACAGTGACACGTTTAAATGTGAACACTCGTTGATAGATAACAGATTACACTACAGTGATTTCTATTGCTAGATTCACATGCAAAAATCAGTGGCAGGGCAGATATTATACTAGTAGAACATTCCCATTCCTCCCCTAATTAATACAGCTGTTCCTTCTCTCATGTCATAAGGCATAGCTGTCCCCCTTTTCTCCATCTAAATGTGCTGATGTCATCCAGGAAAGTATACTAATGCACAGTTCAATATTCAAGTGTAAGTTCAATTTTCATATGCAAATGGCCTAACTATATACCGGTTTTCTTCATTATTTTATCTCCAGGCCTTCCATGTTCAAGCCTTTGCCTTATCAGTTATTTTAACTTGAGATAGGTCCTACATATTTAACACACTTGAGAAAATGACTCCTAATACCATGCCATTAAATGACTGTCTTTCTACCTGTATACCAAGCTTGTGCCCTTACCCTCCCCATCGTGCCACACTGTATAAGACTCTTGCAGTCAACATGATTGCGATTAGAAAGATTTCAATTTGGATGTATAAAGATTAATGGCAAGCGATCAGGCTACTGCATCCTCGTCCTTCTTCCTTGTCCTAGTCTTTACCCTATAATGATGTAAAAAAAACTGACACCAGCCTTCTTTCACTGCATAACCCACAGGAGGATGTCACATAGGACACAGACATGAGAATACTACCACACATGTGAATATACAACACAGAAAAACAAACAGCTCAGCAGCAGACCATACCTAGAACCCAATGAAAAGATGCGGTTGGAAGGTGGTCAGAAAGCAGCCATAACCTAGGTGGAACACTCTATGAAACCAGTAGGAGGTAGAAATAGCATGATCTAGTGATAGGTGATAAATGAAGCTCCTGAAAAGACATCTGAAATATCCTGATATAATGTTGGGTGATATAGTGAGTTGTAGCAAAGTCACTGAGGAAAGATTAGAGGAGGAATGAAGGATTAGAAAAGAGATTTGAAGGGTGGAAGAAGAAAAAATGAGAGTCAAGAGGAGAAGCAGGTGAGAGGTAAGGACATAGGAGGGAAAGGGGGAGTAAAAGAGCAAGGGAGTGGAAAGTAGATGAAAGGAAATGTGGAGGAGAGACAAACAGAGAATGAATAGGGGAGCAAAAGCTGAGCAGAATCTTTAAGAAAGAGAAAAAAGTGAAAAGGTGGATATAAGGGATAGAACAGAGAGAGGAGAAGTGAGAGAAGGCAAATGGATAGAAAGTGAAAAAAGAAGGCAATAGTAGGAAGAGGAGAAAGAGAAGAGAATGTAGAAATTGAGAGAGCGTAAGAGGAGGGTAGAAGGGAGAGAGAGAAGAAAAAGGAGAATTGTCAGAAATTAGGTTATTGGTGAGGGAGGGGTAGAAGCCCCACTCAGGCAACATTCACAATACTTACTGTAGTGTCTTGTGAGTTAGCAATGACTGAAACCTTTTGGCTCCTCATGGACTCCACAGAGATGTGATGGAAATTCTAGAGCAGAATGCAATGAATGCTGTTTTAGAATGTTGAGTTCGCAGTTACATGCAGAAGAATAAAGATGTGTAATACTAACCTCTGTGTCAGGCGTAGTCATTGGTGGATACCCAGGTTGGGTAAGATGCTACAAATTGACAGTGCTCTACCAGAGAGTTTACCGTGGTCCAAGCAAACTGCTTGTGCATGCCAAATGTGCCATTGTTAAAGTACGAAATCGACACTCTTACATGTGGAGTCAAAGCACAGCTCCAGCCGCTGTGAAGCCGTTGAAGGCAACAAAGGAATTGCAGAGAAGTTACACAGCGCTGGTCGAGGACCTGCTGGTCAGACCATACATAAAGATACCGCACTGCCACTCAAGATAAAGCTATTTGGTATATGGAGTGTTAATGCTGAAGGCAGATACATCCATGTTTTCAAAGAGCATTTATAGATAATCAGAAATTACCAAATAACGCTGCGAACAAAAGTGCTGCAAGACAAAGATAAACCAGGTGTCAAAAAGTGCAAATTGTTGTTTAGAAAACAAGAAACAATTAAGTTACCAAAACTATTAAAGAGAGTCATCGTACCGCTGAGCTCGGTGAAGTGGCTCAAGGAGACGTGCCCAAGGTTGTGCTTATCGAGCAGTCCATATTCAAATTTGCCAGCACCAAAACTGGTGAGTGGGGCTCAGAACAATTTCACTGGTCTTTGAAGAATAAAGTGCCGAAAGCGACTCTCAGAATAGTGACATTTTTCAGATAGCAGTGAAGAAAGTCACATTTCCAGCTATCATTAAAGATTATCCAGAGGCCAGCATGTTGCAAAGACTCACAGATGAGGTGCATAAGCCAAGTCACAGAGATGCACAATCAGTGTCATTAAGTTCCGGACTGGTCTACAATGCTGCTGCATTCCTGAAACCACTACCCCTGTTCGATGCTGCCAAAAACCAAAATATTGGCGATAGATGCATTGTTTAGATAGAGGCATTTGAAGATTTCATTGATGCACTTGAAGAGACTGATGACAAGAAAGATGATCAAATAGCTCAGAATTCTTGCAGGTGTAAAAAAAGTCATAAGGAAGATGACGCAATAAATAAATAAATCACGTGCCATCAGTGTTAGAAATGGGGGTCTCTAGTTGGCAGAGGTAGGTACCTTTGTCCAAATAGGGGCCCTTGCTTCTAGTCAGGGTAAGGGTGATACACTCCTAAAATAACCCCTGCTCACCCCCCTGGTAGCTTGGCATGAGCAGACAGGCTTATCTCAGAGGCAGTGTGTAAAGCATTTGTGAACACATACAGTAATACAGTGAAAACACTACAAATGGACACCACACCAGTTTAGAAAAATAAATAATCTTTATCTAAACCAAAACAAGACCAAACGACAAAAATCCACAGTACAGTTATCAAGATCTCCTTAAAAATAGGTTATTCACTCAAATAAAGCTTGTAGCAACAAATAACTACACTTGGAGTTATACCGACGTTGTGACCGGTGGAAATCACAAAGTACGGCGCCGACCGCGAGGTGCGCGGCGTCGGGCCCGGAGTCAAGCAGACCCACAAAGAACAGTACCTTGGAAAGGATGAAACAACAACATTTCACGGTGTCGGGGAGGTGCGGCTTCGTAGGTGCTGCGCGGCGTCGGTTCCTTACGACCCCAGGGGAGGTGCAGCCTCTGTTCCTTACTGCAGCGCAGGGGAGGCGAGACGACGGTTCCTTACTGCATCGGGGAGGTGACGTCACGATGGCACCGAAACCACTGTTCCTTACGATGGCGCAATGTCGATGGAGTCGGGCTCACCCACGTCGAGGATCGGCTCCACGTTGATGAAGTCGGCTTCGAAGTCGATGAACACAGCAGCAGGCGTCGGGCCCACGTCGCAAGTTGGAGCAGCGCTCACGGCTTCGGGCAGGTTATGGCGTCGCTCGCTGGCGTTGATGCGGCACGGCAACTGGCGGTGAGCCTACGTCGCAAGTCGGAGCAGCGCTCACGGCTTTGGGCAGATTACGGCGTTGCTCGCCGGCGCCGGTGTTGTAATTTCCTTTTGTAGCAGCTAAAACAGCAGTTCTAGATGCAGGAAGATAGAAGGGGTGAAGTCTTTGTGTTCCTGAGACTTCAGAACAGGAGGGAAGCTCAGTTTCAAGCCCTTGGAGATCTTCTTCTTCAAGCAGGTGACAAAGTAAAACAGCAAAGTCCTTTTTCTCCTTTCCTTGGCAGCAAGCAGCCACTGCAGGCCAACCCCAGACAGCAACCAGCACAGGGGCAGTAATCTTCCTCAGCTTCTCCGGCTCTTCTCCTTGGCAAAGGTTCCTCTTGATTTCCCAGAAATGATCTAAAAGTCTGGGGTCTGGGCTCCCTTTTTAATACACACAAATCCTTTGTTCTCTGCAGGCAGAGAGTGTATGTACCCAGCCAAAACCAGTTCTGTCCTCACTGGTGCAGCCTCCTGGCAGGAGGTGGAGACAGCATTGTGGAAGGCAGACGAGGCCCAGGCAGGTGAAAGGAAATCTCCTCCCCCTACTCTAAATTCAACCCAGTTCCATTCAGCCCAGCCGTGACTTATCAGACTTCTGGAGCCACAGCCCTCTCCAGCCCCCTGTCATCCAAAAGCCAGACATGCAATACACAAACCTAGCAGAGGCACACTGGATGGTTAGGCAAGAAAATACCTACTTTCTAAAAGTGGTATTTTCAAACACAGAATGTAAAAATCACCCACACTAAAAGATGCACTTTAACATTCTGAGTTCAGGCATACTAAACTTTATTTTCCTAGCTTGTTCCCAGGGTCAGTTATGTTTATACGATGTTATAAACACTCTTCCCATTCTGGCCTATGGGAACAGATAGCCCTGCAATAGTGAAAAATGAAATTGGCAGTATTTCACTATCAGGACATGCCACACACATCAGGGCATGTCCTACCTTTCACATACAATGCACCCTGCCCACAGGGGTACCTTGGGCCTACCTTAGGGGTGGATGATATGTAGAAAAGGGAAGGTTTAGGGACTGGCAAGTGTGTGCACTTGCCAAGTCGACATGGCAGTCCCAGACTGCACACAGGCTCTGCAATGGCAGGCCTGAGTCACATTTTACAGGCTGCTACTGTGGGTGGCACAATCAGTGCTGCAAGCCCACCAGCAGCATTTGATTTACAGACCCTGGGCACACATGGTGCACTTTACTAGGGTCTGACAAGTAAATCAAATAAACAATCATGGAATCACTACTCCATAACAACAATTTACAAAAGGGAGCACTTGCACTTTGGCACTGAACAGCAGTGGCAAAGTGCCCAAAGCATCTAGACCTCCAAAAACACATGAGGCAACAGCAAAAAATGGAAGGGAGACCCACGCCAATGGTGCCAAGTCTAACACATGTCCCCTTCAGCTGAAATGTGGGGAGAACTACCCACCCTCTTGGGAGTTCTCTTCACTAAGGCGGAAAAATCTGGACAGACCATCAGCATTGGCGTGTTCTGTACCAGGGCGGTGTTCCACCATGAAGTCCATCCCCTGTAGGGAAATGGACCACCTCAACAGTTTTGGATTCTCACCCCTCATCTGCATCAACCATCTGAGGGGCCTGTGGTCTGTCTGAACCCGGAAGTGAGTCCCAAACAAGTATGGTCTCAACTTCTTCAGTGCCCAGACCACAGCAAATGCCTCACGCTCAATCGCACTCCACCTCTGTTCCCGTGGAAGTAACCTCCTACTAATGAAGGCTACAGGTTGGTCTAGGCCCTCTTCATTCATCTGTTAAAGCACAGCCCCCACACCATGCTCTGAGGCATCTGTCTGCACAATGAATTCCTTTGAGAAGTTGGGCGCCTGAAGCATGGGCGCCGTGCACATGGCAGATTTCAGGGCATCAAAAGCTTTCTGGCAGGCATCAGTCCAGTTCACTTTCTTGGGCTGCTTCCTGGAAGTCAGCTCTGTCAAGGTTGCAACAATGCTGCCATACCCCTTGACAAACCTCCTGTAATACACTGTGAGTCCTAAAAAGGCTCTCACCTCTGTCTGGGTCTTGGGGGGTTCCCAAGCCAGAATGGTATCAATCTTGGGCTGTAGGGGCGCCACCTGGCTGCTCCCAACCTGGTGTCCCAAGTACACGATGGAACCCTGCCCAATCTGGCACTTACTCGCCTTGATCATGAGGCCTGCCCTCCGCAGTGCCTTCAACACTTCCCAGAGGTGGTGCAGATGTTCCTCCCAAGTGGCACTGAACACTGCGATGTCATCCAGGTAGGCGGCACTGAAATCCTCCAGCCCAGCCAACACCTGGTTGACCAACCTCTGAAAGGTGGCTTGGGCATTCTTCATCCCAAAGGGTATCACCTGGAATTGGTAGTGCCCATCTGGTGTGGAGAATGCTGACCTCTCTCTTGCCCCATCAGTTAAGGGGATCTGCCGGTACCCAGACGTTAAGTCAAACGTACTGAGGTACCGGGCAGCCCCAACCGATCGATGAGCTCATGAGCTCATGAGCTCTGGGGATGGGGTGCATGTCAGTCCTGGTGACTGAATTGAGCCCTCGATAGTCCACACAGAACCGGAGTTCTGGTGTGGCACCGGGTGCGGCAGCATTTGGGACCAAACCACTGGGCTGGCCCAAGGGGTGTTTGAGGACTCAATCACCCCTAGCGCTAACATCTTGGAGACCTCCTCCTTGATGCAAGCTCTGACCCTGTCAGTCACTCTGTAAATCTTATGTTTTACTGGAGGACTGTCCCCAGTGTCCACATCATGGACGCACCACTGAGTGACACTGGGGGTCAGGGAGAACAGGTCAGGAAACTGTCCCAAAAGTTGGCGACAGTCATTCTGCTGCTCAGGGGTCAGGGCGGTAGAGAGGTTTACACCGTCCACTGACCCATCTTGCTCCTTGGCAGACAGGAGGTCAGGAAGAGGCTCAGTCTCCTCTTCCATCCCAGCATCTGTTGCTAAGAGCATGCCCACTTCAGACCTCTCCAAGTGGGGCTTCAGGCGGTTCAAATGCAGGACCCGCAAAGGGTTCCTAGGAGACTGCAAGTCCACCAAGTAGGTGACGTTACTCTTGCGCTCCACCACCTCAAATGGTCCGGTCCACTTATCCTGGAGTGTCCAGGCTGAAACTCGATCAGTGTGGCATTCTGATCATACTAACATTTCATCTCCTCCTGGCTGGCTTCCAGATTTGCCTGAGCGAGTTGTCTGAAGCACCTAGTCTCGTTTCTGAAGGCCAGTATGTAGCTATATACATCCTGGGGGTGTTTACTGGGAGCTTTCTCCCAGCCTTCTTTCACCAGACTCAGAGGTCCTCTTACAGGATGGCTGTACAGCAGTTCAAAGGGACTGAACCCTAGGGACTTCTGTGGCACCTCTCTGTAAGCAAACAGAAGGCATGGCAAGAGGACTTCCCACTTACGCCTCATGGGTTCCTCAAGACCCATAATCATGCCCTTCAGGGTCCGGTTGAATCTCTCAACCAGCCCATCACCTTGGGGGTGGTAAAGAGTGGTGAACTTATATGTTACACCGCACTCCTGCCACAGGTACTTCATATACTTAGATTTGAAGTTGGTACCACGGTCTGACACCACCTCTCTGGGGAACCCCACACGTGAGAAAATCCCTATCAATGCACGACCCACCATGGGGGCCTTCACAGTCCAGAGAGGGATGGCTTCTGGGTACCGGGTGGCATGGTCCACCAAGACCAGGATGAACCTGTTGCCCATGGCTGTCTTGGGATCCAGAGGCCCCACAATGTCAATAACCACCCTCTCAAAGGGGGTGCTGACCACAGGGAAAAGTTGGAGAGGAGCCTTGTGCTTCCTCCCACTCTTACCACTTGCCTGGCAAGTCTGACAGGTCCTGCAATAAGTATCTGAACTCTTGCGCATTTGGGGCCAGTAAAAGTGGGTGACAAGCCTCTCAAAGTTCTTGTCCTGCCCC
The DNA here is from genome assembly GCA_963921515.1 of Calotriton arnoldi. NCBI lineage: Eukaryota > Metazoa > Chordata > Amphibia > Caudata > Salamandridae > Calotriton > Calotriton arnoldi. Next base: position 210,118 of record CAWUFW010017384.1, read on the forward strand.
AAATGTCTTGCTAAAGGCACATCATGAGCCAGACCCAGTAGGAAGGCTCTGAAGCGCTGGGGTGCCACCAGCACACGGGTTGACCCAGGCTCAGCAACCTTAGGCTCACTATACAGGAGACCATTCTCCCAGTAAATCCAATGTGATCCAGACTGATCACCTGCTGCCTGGTTTGCAGCCTGTTGCCGCAAACCCACAAGAGAAGGGCACTTCTTCTGCTCCTCGCAGAACTCTTCCCTGGAGGGGCCTCCTTCCTGCTGCCAATGGGTCAGCTCCGGCAGGTCCCCCAGTTCAGCTACTTGTTCCCCTGAAGGCTCCAGGGCATCCCCCTGAAGGTTTGCCTCCTCCTGAACCGTGGGAACTACGGGGGCCGGTTTCTCGCGCCCCCTGCATCTTCTCTTTCCGGCAGGCACCTGGGCCACTCTTTCAGGCTCCAGGTCCTCTTGAATGCCCTTACCGGCTGCCATTGACCGAGTGGTCACACACGCCCACTCAGGCAGACCCAGCATCTCCAAATGAGACCTTCTCTCCACCTTAGTCCAAGGGGAGCTCTCCAAATCATTGCCTAGCAGACAGTCAACAGGCCTGGCTGGCCTCACAGCTACTTGAAAGGTACCTGAGACCCCCCCCCCACTCAAAGGGAACCTGTGCCACCTTGAAGTGGCACTCTGAATTGTCAGCGGCAACTACCGGGTAGAATGCGTTGGGGATCACCTACACTTCAGACACCAGCCGACAACTGACAGCTGTCACACTGGCTCCGGTGTCTCTGAGAGCCTCCACCCTATGGCCATTGATGGTCACCTACTGCCTGTACTTCTTAGTGTTATCAGGCAGCTGAGTCCTAGGGACCATCTCACTGGCTCCTAAAGAGACTAAGGACATCTCTGCGGAACCCCACCCACCTTGGGCACCCAACTCCTCCCCCAGGGCTACACTAGCCATCTGCCGGGGCGGTGCACCAGTGGGTGCAGCGTTAACCTTGTTGGGGCACTTAGGATCCCAGTAGAAGTGGCCCACCTGACCACAACCAAAACATGTCTTGGGACCCTTCTGAACAGGCTTATCTGTCAGGCCCCATGGTTGCTTCTCAGTGGGAGGCTGGGAACCCTTCCCTTGGTTCCCTTGGGGATTACTTTGGGGCCCTTTCTGGAACTCCTTTGGTTTACCCTTGTCCCCCCCACTCTTCTGCTGGGGACCCTGCCCACCTTTGGCGGAGTCTCCCACAAGACCCTTGTGGACCCTGGTACTGACCCAGCGGTCTGCCTCTACAGCAAGCTTCCTGGGATCAGTCAGCTTACTATCAATCAGATTCTGGCGTAGCTCTGGAAAACAATTACTGGACAAGTACTCCCATGCAATCAAATCATAGAGCACCTGAAAATCATTTACTTGGCTACCCTTCACCCAACCATCCAATGCTCTGCAAAAAAAAGACACATATTCCACCCAGGTGCTAGACCCCAGCTTCCTGCAATTTCTAAATTTCTGCCTATAAAGCTCTGGGGTCAATCCATACCTGGTTATTACGCCTTTCTTCATGGGGGCATAGGACATCTGATCCTCCTTGGGCAATGCTAGTAAGGTGTCCCTTCCTTCAACCATAAAGCGGCCCCACAACCCCGCTCCCCAATCTTTCTCAGGGACCCGGTGGGACGTCATCGCTACTTCATAGGCCTTAAACCACTGCCCAATGTCCTCCCGCTTCATGAATTCCTTAATGACATCCTTGGGAATATATACTCTTCCTTCTATAGGCACTGATGGTATGCTGCCACCAGAGGGAGTGATCTCTAAGCTTTTTGCTTTCAGCTCCAGCTCCCTCACCACTCTCTCATGCTCTAAAAGCATCTTCTTCTCTTCCATGGCTAACCTCTTATTTTCTAGCTACAATTTCTTACTTTCTATGTCATTCTGACTCCCCACCCTGAGCTTGGCCAGCTCCATCTCATGCACTCTGCTTTTCTCCCTGTCCTCCAACTCCTCTGGGGACGGGCCGTTTGAAGAAACACTGCTGCCCACCCTGGAAGGCACTTTCCCCCCAGTTAGGCCCAATGGCCCCTCCAGCTGCCCATCTAAATTCTCTGCCTCCTCCCTAGGTTCGTCAGGATGCTCACTGGCATTCCTAGATTCCAACCAGGCCCTCAGCGCCTTTTGGTATTCCTCCTTTCTGGTGAGGCCTCTTATAGAGATTTTACATTTCTTGCAAACAGCTTTGAGGTGTGGTACAGTGTAGGTATCAACCCTCTCTTCTTCAAATTCAATATCCACAGATGCAATGGATGCTGCTTTGCTCATGGTGAAAAATTGGCAGTTCTCAAAAAATAGAAGATCCAAGGAAAAACTCTACCAAAATGTATGTGGTTGCGTAATGGTCTGCACTCACTAGTAGTGTACACCAATCACTGTATGTAAATCACAAATGCAAGTCCAAATCCTCACCGCTGACCACCAATGTTAGAAATGGGGGTCTCTAATTGGCAGAGGTAGGTACCTTTGTCCAAATAGGGGAACTTGCTTCTAGTCAGGGTAAGGGTGATACACTCCTAAAATAACCCCTGCTCAGCCCCCTGGTAGCTTGGCACGAGCAGACAGGCTTATCTCAGAGGCAGTGTGTAAAGCATTTGTGAACACATACAGTAATACAGTGAAAACACTACAAATGGACACCACACCAGTTTAGAAAAATAAATGACCTTTATCTAAACCAAAACAAGACCAAACGACAAAAATCCACAGTACAGTTATCAAGATTTCCTTAAAAATAGGTTATTCACTCAAATAAAGCTTGTAGCAACAAATAACTCCACTTGGAGTTATAACGACGTCGTAACCGGTGGAAATCCCAAAGTACGGCGCCGACCGCGAGGTGCGCGGCGTCGAGCCCAGAGTCAAGCAGACCCACAAAGAATAGTACCCTGGAAAGGATGAAACAACAACAGTTCACGGCGTCGGGGAGGTGCGGGTTCGTAGGTGCTGCACGGCGCCGGTTCCTTACGACCCCAGGGGAGGTGCAGCCTCTGTTCCTTACTGTAGTGCAGGGGAGGCGAGATGACGGTTCCATACTGTGTCGGGGAGGTGACGTCACGATGGCGCCGAAACCACTGTTCCTTACGATGGCACAATGTCGATGGATTCGGGGGTCACCCACGTCGAGGATCGGCTCCACGTTGATGAAGTCGGCTTCGGAGTCGATGCGGCACAGCAGCAGGCGTTAGGCCCACGTCGCAAGTCGGAGCAGCGCTCACAGCTTCGGGCAGGTTACGGCGTCGCTCGCTGGCGTCGATGTGGCAAGGCAGCTGGCGGTGAGCCTACGTGGCAAGTCGGAGCAGCGCTCACAGCTTCGGGCAGGTTACAGCGTCGCTTGCCGGCGTCGGTGTTGCAATTTCCTTCTGTAGCAGCTAAAACAGCAGTTCTAGATGCAGGAAGACAGAAGAGTGGAAGTATTTGTGTTCCTGAGACTTCAGAACAGGAGGCAAGCTCAGTCTCAAGCCCTTGGAGATCTTCTTCTTCAAGCAGGTGACAAAGAAAAACAGCAAAGTCCTTTTTCTCCTTTCCTTGGCAGCAAGCAGCCACTGCAGGCCAACCCCTGACAGCAACCAGCACAGGGGCAGTAATCTTCCTCAGCTTCTCCGGCTCTTCTCCTTGGCAAAGGTTCCTCTTCATTTCCCAGAAGTGATCTAAAAGTCTGGGGTCTGGGCCCCCTTTTTTATACTCATAACACGAAAACAGTCCTCGGGTCTATAAGAAGAAGTATGAATAGTTACCACTGTGTAGACTCAGACACCTGTATTATAAAGGAAAAGGGGAAAATCCCATTTAGGATGAAAACCCTCACTCACCTCACGGTGACATGCTTCATCATTTGAGTTTCTCCTCCTGGTGGAAAAGCATAGTTCCACCAGGGGCTACAACTCCCTCACTGTGAGGAAGGAGCTCAGGGATGTTTTAGTATGTTGAAGACTTTATATTCACAAGGATGCTAAAATCCCGTGATGGATCAGGTAAGCAAGGAAGTGCAGCGCAATTGCAAAAAATGTGAATTAAAACTACCTAGTGGCAACAAAATAGACAGTCTTTATTCACTTGCTGACACTGGTAGGGTTAAAAAGCAGTGCAAACAGCAGTGTGAAAATTATACTGCTGAGTTATTTACACACAGTCAACATGTTTCAGCCTAAATGACCTATCTCAGTGTCTAGGCTTTCGTCAGGACCAAGAATAGAAAAACAAAGCTGCTGCTAAATGTGAAAAGGTGTACAGAAATGAATAGAAAAATACTAGACCAGTAATCTCATGTTTCCTGTAGTATTACTGGAGAAATCCAAATTTTTAGAAAACAACCCTCACCTCTACCTGGTAACAACTCAGGGAAGGGGGGGCCCCGCTCTATCCGTCGGTACCCCGTCGTGATACTCGAGTTGCAACCCCCTTTTTTATACACAACAATCCTTTGTTCTCTGAAGGCAGAGAGTGTCTGTACCCAGCCAAAACCAGTTCTGTCCTCACTGGTGCAGCCTCCTGGCAGGAGTTAGAGACAGCATTGTTGAAGGCAGACCAGGCCCAGGCAGGTGAAAGGAAATCTCCTCCCCCTACTCTAAATTCAACCCAGGTCCATTCATCCCAGCCCTGACTCATCATACTTCTGGAGCCACAGCCCTCTCCAGCCCCCTGTCATCCAAAAGCCAGACATGCAATACACAAACCTAGCAGAGGCACACTGGATGGTTAGGCAAGAAAATACCTACTTTCTAAAAGTGGTATTTTCAAACACAGAATGTAAAAATCACCCACACTAAAAGATGCACTTTAACATTCTGAGTTCAGGCATACTAAACTTTATTTTCCTATCTTGTTCCCAGGGTCAGTTATGTTTATAAGATGTTATAAACAAACTGCCCATTCTGGCCTATGGGAACAGATAGCCTTGCAATAGTGGAAAACGGAATTGGCAGTATTTCACTATCAGGACATGCCACACACATCAGGGCTTGTCCTACCTTTCACACACAATGCACCCTGCCCACAGGGGTACCTTGGGCCTACCTTAGGGGTGGCTGATATGTAGAAAAGGGAAGGTTTAGGGACTGGCAAGTGTGTGCACTTGCCAAGTCGACATGGCAGTCCCAGACTGCACACAGGCTCTGCAATGGCAGGCCTGAGTCACATTTTACAGGCTGCTTCTGTGGGTGGCACAATCAATGCTGCAAGCCCACCAGCAGCATTTGTTTTACAGGCCCTGGGCACACATGGTGCACTGTACGAGCGTCTGACAAGTAAATCAAATAACCAATCATGGAGTCACTACTCCATAACAACAATTTACAAAAGGGAGCACTTGCACTTTGGCACTGAACAGCAGTGGCAAAGTGCCCAAAGCATCTAGACCAGCAGAAACACATGAGGCAACAGCAAAAAATGGAAGGGAGACCCACGCCAATGGTGCCAAGTCTAACAGTCAGTTTGAAGAAACTTTGAACCTCAAATTTAATTCAGTGCCATATATAAATTACGAAAGATAAATGTTCAGTCAAAAATGACAGGAAGTTGGTGAAACCATTGATGAATTTGTGAAGAGACTCAACACACTCCTCAAACACTATAAGTTCAATCAATTTAATGACCTAGATAATATATGTCTTAGAGTTATAGATAGATGCTTGTCAGATTCATTCAGACGAAGAATGCTGAGAGAAACTCTTAGTCTGGAGTGAGTAATAATGCCAGCCAGGGCCAAAGAGTGTGCCGATAGACAAGCTGCTGACATGGAGGCTGGACGTGCCCAAAATGAATCAGTCATGAGTGTGAAAAGTCAACCAAAGCAAACCACTGAAGGACACAAGGTGATGTCTTTACGTAAAAAGAAGTTGTGCTTTAGATGTGGATTTTCATTTCCACACAAAGGTAAACGTTCCACCATTGTACAAATATTTAAAGGCTGTGAGAAGGAAAACAAAGTTGTAATGGTTTGCAAAGCAAAGGACAAAGCAAGTGCATCACAGCACGAAGACAAAATGGCTGCCGGAACTTTCCAGAAAGAATGTTTGACATCCGCCCAAATGGCCAAACAGTGACACCATTTAAGACAAATCAACACTGAACAAAGTCGACTGTCATCTAAATCATCACCGAACAGTTATTCTATATCAGTATCAAGTGAAAGTGAAGAAGATGATTGTGTCATGTCTGTGTTTAACTCAGATAAGCTTGGGAATGTTGAACTGACAGCATGTGAAGAAAATTGTCCATCAAATAAAAGTCGACATGCCAAAGCACCAAAGTCATTCAACATTGTCCAAAGATTACACTGAAAGTAAATGGTTGTTCAATACCTTTCATCATAAACAGTGGTGCTTTGATAAACATGCCGCAACTTACGCCATTGAAAACCAAAGTGTACACATGGGCTGCATGATGCCCCTAAAAAGTCAGGGTTCATTTGTGGTGATGATGAATCACAAGAAAACAAAGGTGCAAGCACCCATTTATGGGCTTCAAGGTACAGCGTCAAGTGCCTGCCCGCTCAGTTTCAGCACAGCTACTGATATGGGACTGATTTCCATAAACTACAACACGAATGCTCACCACGAAATAGTAAGTTAATTCCCTTCATTATTTCATGGTTTAATAAAGCTTAAGACTATGAAAGTACAGCTGTATATTAATGAGGGCATCTGTCCTGTTGCTCAAAGACATAGACAAATTACTTTTCATTTGCCAGATGCTGTTGAAAAGGAACTTGATTCATTACTTAAACATAATATCATTAAGCATACTGCTGGTCCCACTCCATGGGTTTCTCCCTTAGTGATAGTACCTAAAAAGGACAGTGAAGGAGTTGTACGCATTCGGGTTGACATGTGTAAGGCAAACAAGGCAATTGAACAAGAACAACATCCAGGTCCACATTGCTGACATGATAATGCAGTTAAATGGTGCAAAGGTCTTCTCTTGTCTTGATTTGAATAAAGACTATCTTCAGTTGGAACTCAAAGAAAACTGCAGGTGCAATACAACCTTTTCTACACATATTGGTCTGTTTAGATACAAAAGACTACATTTTGGTCTGCCATCAGCTGCTGAACCTTTTCAAGATGTCATTCAACGTATTGTACAGCTTGTTATGTATGGGTTCAGTTATAGCGATGGCATTAGTTTTTGGTGCTACACAAAAAGAACATGATAAGGCTCTCACACAAGTATGTCATTTACTGTCTGATGCAGGTTTGACTTCGAATTCGAGTTCCACAAGAAAAAGCTAAAATTCTTTGCCCACATCTTTGCTGATGGGGGTATGACATCTGATCCTGCTAAATCACAAGCACTGCCAAATGCTCATCCCGCACAAGATGCTTCTATGGTGCATTCATTTCTTGGCAGACACGTTGGCCACTTTTTCAGACTCTGGATCCTTCTGATTAGCCTGGGCTACCACTGACCGTGTGGTCAGGCACGCCCACTCAGGCAATCCTAAAATCTCCAAGTGGGACCTGTATTCCACCTCCCTCCAGAGGGGTTTAGGGGCTTCAGATGAACTCTTTGATGGACCTGGGACTTCTTAACAGGAGGCAGGCACACAGAAGCCCTTGGAGAACCTTGGAAAGCAAGATGCAGAAAGCAAAATCCAGTCCTTTCACAGCCCAAGACAGAAGCAGTAAACAGCAGGCCAACTCAGTAAAGAACACAGCAAATTGGTAGTTCCTCCTGACAGCTTCTCCAGCTCTTCTTCTTGGCAGAATGTCCTTTGAAACCAGAAGTATTCTGAAGTTATGATGTCACAGCTGCAGTACTTACACCAGTTTCTGCCTTTGAAGTAGGCAAACTCCAATGGAAAGTATTTGTAGTGAACAAGAGCCTGCCTTTCACTGACCTGGCTCCAGACACACTACAAGGGGATGGAGACAGCTTTGTGTGAAGACAGGCACAGCCATATTCAGGTGTCAGTGACAACTACTCCCACCACTCTAGCTCAGGGAGACCCGTCGGCCTGGTCATGGGCCATCAGGGTATGAAGGGCACACATCAGCTCCCTTTGTGTGACTGTCTAGAGTAAATGCACAACCAGTCCAACTGTCAGTCTAAACCAGAGGAGTATTCCACAGGCAGGTAGAGGCACAGAATGGTAAAGCAAGAAAATGCCCACTCTCTAAAACTTTCTAAAAGTGGCATTTTCAAACACACAATTTAAAAAACAACTTCACTAAAAGTTGTATTTTTAAATTGTGAGTTGAGGGACACCAGACTCCAAATTTTTCTCTCTTTCCAATTGGAAGTTACACTTGTAAGAGATTATAAGCAGCTCCAATGATAACCTATGGGAGAAATAGTCCTTGCAATAGTGAAAAACGAAGTTAGCAGTATTTCGCTATCAGGACATGTAAAACACACCAGTAAATGTCCTACCTTTCAAATACATTGCACCCTGCCCTTGGGGCTACCATGGGCCTACCTTAGGGATGCCTTACGTGTAGTAAAATGTAAGGTTTGGGGCTGGCAAGTGAGTACATTTGCAAGTCGACATGGCAGTTTAAAATAGCACTCAAAGACAATGCAGTGACAGGCCTGAGACATGTTTGCAGGGCTACTCATGTGGATGGCACAAACAGTGCTGCAGGCCCACTAGTAGCATTTGATATACAGGCCCTGGGCACACACAGTGCACTTTACTAGGGTCTTACCAGTCAATCAGATATACCAATCATGGATAACCAATCATAATCACAATTTACAAAGGGAGCACTTGCACTTTAGCACTTATCAGCAGTGGTAAAATCCCCAGAGTTCTAAAACCAGCAAAAATGAAATGCAGCACACAGTCAAAAACAGGAAGTCAGAAGCAACCAACTTCAGTTTTGGGTTCCTCTACTTAGTCAAAGATGCACTGAAATGTGGTTCACAATCCCAGGCAGTCTTGACACTTTGATTATGTTGCGCAGCAACACTCTAGATACGTCATGCTTTGGATGAGTTCACCTTGTCAAGTACTAACTAGGGGACCTAGTGGAAATCTGGGAGGACCAAATCACTCTTTCATGGGGATGGTGCTTGAAGGGCCAGGCCACTGACTAACTATGGGGCATATTATCAACGAGGCGATAAACAATTATCGCCGCTTTTGCGTCCGTTTTCGGACGAAAAGCGGCGATAATTTTATCGCCTAATCAGCAAGGTCACGCTATCGCGTGAATCCTTGCATTATCGCCCTTTCCCCAACGCCCATCTTTGCATCTCTAATGAGATGCAAAGTGGGCGTTACTGGCGTACCCCGGATGGTCTACGTTGCAAATATCGCTGATGTTCACATCGCGATATTTACAAGGCAGCCCACATGATTTTAGCAGAGGTTAGATTTTGGCGAAAACGGCCGTTTTCGCCAAAATCTAACGTCTGCTAAAATCCTGACTTAGCCATCCCTAACATAGAGGGTGGATTCTGCTGATACGACCACAGGGTCGTATCAGCAAGGTTATCGCCGTTTGCAGGGAACATCGCTGGAAAACCAGCGATGTTCCCTGCAAAACGGCGATAACCTCGCTATCTCTGGAATTTTTATCGCCCTGGAGAAACGCGTTGTTAATAACGCGCTACCAGGGCGATAATTTCCAGAGATAGCCTGCGATAGGACTATTATCGCTAAGCACGGCCAGCGATAATTATCACTGGCCGTTGATAATATGCCCCTATGATTTTGAGAAATTTCAGACAGAAGATACGGTTCATGGCGAGGGGGCTGAAGCCCTTTTAGCCCAATGGTCATTGCTCGCCTGTCTATAAGGTGGTCACCTCGATGTACATCTTCACAGGTACAGGTTCCACTCTTATGCACTTCACAAACAAGTGGTTAATAACATGTTTGTCGGTCTGATTAGGCCAATGAAAGACAAGAAATCTAGGGACTGAAAACAGTGTTGTTGACATGAAGGGACGTGGCCACCATAAATACCTAATATAGCCTCATTACAAGCCCCCAGAATTTTCCATTTGCCCTTATGTTTTCTACTCGCCCCATTGGACTTTTGGAGGTCTTCAGAAATACTGCAGCTCTGTCTTGTTTCTCCCAAAGCTATCAGCTCATTCAAACTGCAGAACATTCCAGGAGAAACCATGGGAACGAATGGGGAATTCCCAGACGAATCGTATAGAAATACCGATTCAGTCGATATTTTCCTAGAGTACTTTTCAGAATTCTTATTTACCCCGAGAACATTAACTCGGCAAGGGGGTGGGGTAGAAACGTATTAGGTGCATGTCCTAGTCCCTCATCGTCTTCACACTGAACAATGGTCAAATAGTAGAAAACTAAAGCCTAATTTTAACCCACGTTATTGGTCACTTCATACTTTTAAGAATGGTTAACCATTCTACTGGCTAACATTTCTAAAGGCAGTACAGAGCTTCCATTACATATTAAGAGGTATTCTATCCCCACTTAAAATTGAAATGCCTACTATTCCAGTTATTAAAACAAGCCCATTAAACCACACTCTATAGTCAGCTCTAAACACGCTAACATGATCTGTGAAGAGTGCCTCCAGTCACCTCTGAATTCCTCAGCTTTATAGCTGGAGCACGAGGTCCCCAGGGTGTTCACACTCACAAATAAGAGGTGTCAATTGCAGTTTAATGGCAGGTTAGGAGTGGCTAATTGCTGTCCATGGTTCCCAACGCCGAATGAAACATTGAAAGCTATTCAGTTAGCGGCCACTGGTGAAGTATCACTTATCCGTCCAAAACAGAATGAGAGCCGCTGCAGGTGAGTGCTGCATAATTCTGAAAGAAAACAGGTGTTTCTTAATAAATCGGTGTTGCCAGTGAGCCCAAATGATGAACTGATAGCTCCGTGACGCATACAGGTTTTCTTATGCTGTACTGCTTGCCACACAACACACATTCACATACATCAAATTTTGAAGAAAATTATTTTTGCCAAAATCATGTTTATACTTTACCTATGTAATCTAATTTTAAAAGGGACCCAAACAACACAGAAAAATCCATTACAGCTCCACTTTGCATTCGTTGTGTGCACTACAAACATGTGTATTCGGGATTTGCATCTGTGTTTCTTGCAGCAATATATTAGTATCTCATAAAGCCAATTTCCAAAGGAGCAGCAAATGTGTAGCATAACATGCCACAAATGATATATAGCCCACAGTGTTTTTGTATTTTTACTAAGACATATGTTCGTTTGTTTGAAAGACGTTTATATGAATATGAATATCATAAATTAGGGCAGATCCCAAAGAAAAATACCATCAGAAATTCTAATTCAACGCTTTGTTAAACACCAATTGATGACATAGGAGAGGTTCTTGTTCAATTTAAATTTCACCTTCTTTACCTAAACTGTTATTAGAAAATTAATTATTTATATCACTAATTCTGTAATTAATTTATTGTAATTGAAGGATCATCTGCCCTTTGTTATATTATAATAATTCAAGAAAGTTAAGTGCGTGTTTTTTACTTTATGGAGTAATTGTAAATAAGAGGTCTTAAGGACAGTGAAACCTACGATACACTTATGCAGTCGACTATTTCATTGTCTAACGGAAGTGATGGTACAGAGTAAGACTACGAAATAAAGAAAGGAAAGGGTGACCTTGAACACACGATCTGATAGCTGGAGAAGAGCTCCGAGTTGCTTCCATCACTCAGCAGCATCAGGAAATTGAAAAGCCATTCACAACAGATTCAACCGGACACGGCTATCGTAGAGGGCGCACCGCCATCCACGAGTGATACATTCAAAATGCATTTACAATCTTAATGTACTGTGCAATATCATGGCACCCCAGTCGGTTGGGATTCGAGAAGAGGTGGTTTGCAGGAGAGAAGACAGGATTTTAGTTGAGCTTGAGGGAAGAAGGCAAGGACACAAGGGGGGTGTGTGAATAAATGTATGAGGAATGGATCTGTACTCTATAATTAATTAAGGAGTATAGGTTCCTAGAGTATTTTAACTATGGATGCAAAAGACAGTTGTTCCTAGAACATGGGGATTCTAAAGGTAGCCAGTATGAATTTCAAAATTCTAAATATGGATTGACTTCAACTGAGGGTAATAAAAATACTATACAAAACTACTGATAACAACGTATGCCCAGGGAAGTAACATATAACAGAAACAGTACCATGGCATATGGAAGTCACACCCCTGTGAAACTCAATAAATAACCTCGCTAATTAAAACAATTGTCCTCATTTCAAATATTAATAAGGATTCAAATAAGATCATACATCTATCTGAAAGTATAATGGAGTGTCTCATTTAATTTTCTTGGTTGCATTTGGGGGACTGAATTTTAACTGTATGCTGGAACAGCTGTCCTAGGATTATTACCACAGGCTGTGGCCCACATAGTGAGTTTGAGGAAACTGACTTTTATAATATGTTCCTTGTTTGGTACTGCATTATGTGATCTTGGAAATTTGGTACACCTTTGTTTGTATTTTTTGGTATAACATGACCTATGTCAGACAGCTTAAACTATCTCTATCCAGGCCTAAAAATGGCACACCAATTCACTATCAATCATCAGGGAAATAAATATGACTGAACCATCAATTTTACCCCCATTTATTTATTTGTAACTGAGCACCAGCAGTCAAGTTCCACATTCCTTTTTACATAAACATCATGCCATCATAACTTCTTTCTTAGGGAAATCAAAACAACCACAGAGGGTTATTGGAAAGATGTCCTAGTATCTGAATTTGGGGACATACATTTACTGGACTTCAGATGGTATTATAGGATGGCACCATCTAGTCACATTGCCCATGCAATGAAAAATAATTATACTGGACAGACAACCAAATGTATCTCTTTCCATTCGCCCCAGATCATATTCATCATACCCATTTACGTAAGTTGAGTAATTCTGTGTTTTTGAAGGAAGTTAGGTTTAAGACACCCTTGCTTTTAACAATAATTGTATCACCTTGTACAGTCTTACCAGGAATCAATAAAAAAACATCTTTGTAAGGAATTTTCTAGATTCACTTTTTGATGAACCCCATCTGGCTGACTCTGCCAAACTTTGTACAAATTCTATAATCTATTACTATTAATACTTAGGCTAATGGCAGTTAATATAGTGGGGGCATGCTCCTGTAATTCTTTTGAGAATTTCTGCTGGCATTTATGTATGCATTAATTCAGTAAGTTAGTTATATATTTGCCTGTTAATTTTCAACATACATATTTATATGTATTTATGTATAGATATATGTATAAATATATATCTATACATATTATCTATCTATCTATCTATCTATCTATCTATCTATCTATCTATCTATCTATCTATCTATCTATCTATCTATATGTCCCTTCCTGCACATAAACAATCCAGAATGGCGATTTGCAACTCCTATTTGCTGCACTCTGCAGCAGACATAGAATTATTCATGGCAATTTGCTGTTTCTATGTGTGCGGCACAATGCTCTTCGTTTCGCCATTGTAAAAGCAGGTTTTCACTGATCTTAATTTTGGCGCTGTCTCCTATTTACACCACTCTTTTAAATAGGGGGCAGCGTAAAAATCAATGGGTGTTGCAGCGGAATGCCCAACGCAACATCCATTGTCCACCCCTTTCATGCTAAGTCTAGAGTGAAAGGGGGCCTTATTTACAAGGCAGCGTTAAGCCACATTAAGTGGCTTAAAGCCACCTTGTAAATAAGACGAAGCCCCTACCACCACAGGAACGTCGCAAAAAGTGACGTTCCTATGGTGATAGGGGCTTGTAAATATGCCCCAAAGTGTTACCATTAGCTGCTTGTCCCAAATGTTAATCATATGGAAAAACATAATCTCGAGCTTCTACACACCTCAACTACATGAATAGCATCTTGCTACTTAACACTCTGTAAATTACAAATGGTATGTTTTCATTGGTTCGTCTTAGTATGTATATAGTAACAAAAACACGCTGTCATTGAATAACATTTATTACCATTGTTGTCATTTCATAGCTTTGCAAATATCACTTATTACTGTTGCAATCACAAATATGATGGGTACACTTGCAAGGAGTAGAAACAGATATAACATGCTCTAGTTCTTCACCATTCAATCTTAATATTCACCACAAATGTATACACTGCAAACCAAGCCAGGTATGTAATTAGAACATGTTTAGCTGTTGTCTTCTATACTGAGCATAGCTTTTGGTGACTGACCTGTGGAACAGAGCTCTTGAGTGAGGATTAATGAAATGTTGCTACTGAGGAATCCAGTGCGTAACTTAACAAATCAATCAACAACACTTCCTTTAATCATTCACCTTTGGTGAATTTAAATAGTTCATCTATATTTTAAAATTGACTTATAAGCCTTTGATAACAGTGACTTAGCTTTGGACATGGCCCATTATAAAAAAATCTCTTACAGGACTTTCAAAGCATAGACATAATATAATGCATAATTGATAGATTTGATATGCATCAAGCAAATGTATGTAGACATTTTTACAGGAAGAGCTTTTTCATACTAAACATCCAAGGGCCAGATTTACAAAGTTGAATATCTGCTTTCCGTGAGATATGAAGAGCAGGAAAATGCCATATCTACAGACATATGCTTCTGCTTCTCTCTTCCCTTCACTGGTGCTCTTTGAGCCTGCCTTACGCAACTCACGCACCATTGTGAAAGGCTGTATACGTTATGTCTAGCATTGGTTTTGTACCGGAAGGACCCATTTCCAGTGCAAAATCTTCTGCTTAGACTAATTTTAAAACTTTTCATCAAATGTGTTCTGTACAGTACAGCACACATGCAATGTTGAAAAATGTAGGGTAAATAACGATGTTTCTCCATTTTTAACACCTGCCTCAAAGAGGTGTTATTTTTGATTTTATTGCATGATATTAATGAACACAATATCGAATTACAGGAACATTATAGTTAGAAATTAGCATTTAAAAAACCTTAGAAATTCACTGAAAAAACCACAGGTTTCAGGGACATTATAGTTAGTTGGACATTTCACTCGTACAAAACCAGAGAAATTCACCCGTTATAGTTATTTGAGCTAACTATAACTCGCGCTCCCACAATGCACTGCTGATGACGTCACATATTACATCATTCATGACATGGTCAGTGACATCACAAATGATGACATCTCAAATGATTACTTTTTTAAAAGAAACAATTTGGAGGGGGCTGCGTGGCCCCCCTCCTGAGGCCAATTATGGCCCCGGGGACCCCATCCCCCGGGGCCCGGCCTTATCTTTTTTTTATTTATTTTTTATTTTTTTTAATGACAAAAGGGAGGGGGGCCACGTGGCCTCCCTCCCCTGGGCTACTTCTGGCCCCGGGGACCCCATTCCCCAGGGCTGGCCCTTACGTTGGGGACCGCAGTGGGAGCCCCAATGCCCCCGCGGACCCAGCCAGCTCCCCGCCTCCTGCGGGAGCCGGCATTTCTTTTGGACAAGGGGAGCTGCTAAAATGCAGCTCCCTTTGTCCAAAAGCAATTCTGCTTCGCTTCATGGAAGCGAGAGCAGGTTTTCTGCTCTCGCTTCCATGAAGCGAAGCAGAGTTTGCAATGACAGGGCTCATCCCAAAGTGACTATGAACCATCTGCTCATAATATTTCCAATTCATTATATATTATGTCGCACTGTGCATTTTCCAGCAACATTTCTCGCTATATAGCGCTAACTGAATGAATAATTGCGCCCTGAATGTGCCCCCAAAAAGAAATGCACTGTGCATGTATATATTTTCATGGTGCATAAAATTATAGCTTCATTTCTTATCATGCCCTGTATGGGCCTTGATTTCGCTGGGATATCAAATCAGGTGGTGATATGCATAATAAAGAAAAGAGTATCCGTCAAAATCAATATATATACATATGCAGGACAAGCAAACATAAAATAATATCCAGTTTCAATCTGGGGATGAGTCAATCTGCATTATTCCCCTAAATGGACTGATTATATATATATATATATATATATATATATAGATATGCATTTATATGGCACTTAATACCACTGACGAGGCGTCGAAGTACGCTACTCCGGAACCTAAAAAGTATTAGTGGTGATTTTATACAGAGAAATATTAAATTAATTTGAGTGGTGGACTTGTGAGTCTGTTAGTTGAATTGAAAAGGATAGGGGATGGATTGAAGAGGAAAGGATCTGGAAAGTGTTTATTTGGAGATCATTGCAGTAGGAGGAGGTTTAGGATGAGTAAAGGAGAAAAAGAGGAGGGAAGAATATCTGGAAGTGAATTAGGGAGAGAGATATCAAATAATTCTAAGAGGGACACATGAGGAAAGGATTTAGAAAGTCTTGTTTGAGAGATCCTAATAGCAAAAGAGGTTAGACATGATGTAAGAAGGGGTAGAGGAGGGGAAGAGTCTAAAAAGGGTTATTTTGGAGATCATAGTAGTAGATTTGGATTTGGGATGAGTCAAAGAATGAAGGTAGAGGATATATTGAGAGAGGTATAGGGTGAGAAATAGAGTAGTGCATTGGAGAGAGTAGTGGAATGAGGTTTGGGGTGAGTCAAAGAGTGGAGGTAGAGGATATATTGAGAGAGGTATAGGGTGAGATATAGTGTAGTGCATTGGAGATGCTGAATTAGGAGTAAAATAATAAATATAAATACATGGAAGGTATATATGTATATCACCAGCTTACCATCTGGTCCTGTTTCTCAGCTTAATGCTAAGAGGCCCTGCTCATCTGAGGAGTCCTCCTCTATGGCTACACTGGAGGGCCCAGTGCCAACCATCTTCTCCTTGGAATAGGCTGTGTCACCTCTGTAGTGACTTGACTGCTGGCAGTCAAAACAAAACCTGTTATCCAAAAACATATTAAGACAGGGTCTGCCTGCCTCTGCTTGTCAGAGATGGGATGGGATTTGCTTTCCTCCTTTTCTGGGGTCCTGAGGGAGTGTCTTTGGTGTGCTTACCACCTCCCTCCATTGACATTTGTGGGCCTAACCCCCCTGTTTAGAGTCACACCCCTGGGACTTCATGTGTTCTCTTGATCTCTTGATCTTCCCCACTTATCTGCTTTCTTCCATAACTCAGTAGGGGAAGTCAAATCAGAATCTACCAGATGCTATTTCAATAATTCTGTGGTGCAGTTATTCAAAATGCACTCCTTCATAATCAAATTATACAGCCCATAATAAGTGTCCACTGTATTACCTACTATCCAGCCATCCAGTGCTTTGACTGAGGAGTCAACAAAGTACAACCAAGTTTGGTCCTGTCTTTTCTGGGTCTCTCTTACCTGTACTCTGTTCTCCTCTGTGGTGAGTCCAAGCCACTCAATCAGGGTCTCCTTTATGTGGGAATAGGACTCAGCTACACACTCATCAAGGGTAGGAAGTCTACCTCTGCCCTTCACTGAGAGCCCCAGTGTTGGTGACATAACCTTCTCATGCTGTAAGCTCTCTGCAAGCTCTCTCTAAAGCTTCAAACCGCGTGGTTATGTCATCTCCATCACTAAACATTGGGACAATCCCGTTGGGGATCTTAGGATCAGAAGACTCCTCTTTTCCTTTTTTACTTCCACCTTTCTTGGGGACTAGGCCCAATCTAACCCTCTTTTCCTTTAGGGCTAGTCTCCTCTCTTCCAGTTGTTTCTCCTCCAAGGAGAGTTGATCAAGCTGGTCATGGAGGTTTCCTGCCACCCTACCTAAGGAGGGGATTTTAGAACAACCTCTGTCACTTTCCACTGGTGTAGGAGATCTGGGGAAGTTCTGGGAATCAGAATCATCAGAGTCTTCTCCTTCATTAACTTGGGCTGTGACCACATCCTCTCGTTTTTCTGCTGGTTGAACAACAGAAGAGCTGTTATCCCTATCTAGGTTTTCTACCTTGTAGTCTTTGAGGGCCTGTCCCAGGTCCTCTCCCTTAGAGGTTGCTCTAAAGCTAATGCCTCTATGCTTGCACAATGCCTTTAGATCATTGCTCCTCAGGATGAAGTAAATAGGCTTATTGATGCTCAGGATATTCTCCATTGTGCATTACTTTTTAGAAGTTATGGACACTTATTAAATACCTAACCAGATTTTTAAACCTTTATCCTATCTTACTAAACACTTGTAACTTTTAATATAATTGGAACAGGGATGTAACACAGGACCCTAACAAATTACAATTTAATCTTATTTTTAGAAAAATCTAAAACAAATCTTACAAAATGCTTCTGACGCTAATGTCAATTGGAGATTTCTCATGCACAATTAACCTATGACGAGTAGTACTACAAAGCACATGTTCAGGATCCACATCACTGATCACTAATGTTGGAAGGTGGAATATTATGTGGTATGGCTGGGAGGCCTTACCATGCAATATTCTTACAATACACAGAGATGGTCTTTGGATTCAACAACAATAATCCTTAGCTCAGTCCTGGTAGTGTGGCAAAGAGCAGTCAGGCATTACTGGAGGAACATGTGTAAAGCATTTTATAGTAGCACTATGGTGCATACGTAATTGAGGTGACTCAAAAGAGATCAAAAACCAATTTATAACAATACATTGTATTTTTATATAAATATAGACACCAAACAAACTTTGTATCATATTTACAAAGGGAGTTGTGGATTTTTAAAGCGATCAAAAATAGATGAACTTTAAGCTGTCAAACTGGTCACATTGAAATTGATGGGAGAAAATGCAGGTGAAACTCTGTCACTTGCAGGGTGAGTTCAAATGAACGCTCTTGTGGATAAGGACATGCAGGTCCCTAGATTAAGTTCCAACAGTTGTTGCCTTGTTATTTTGCCTAGGGAATCCAGTAGAGGTGACATGGCTGTTCTTGGTACTGAATGGCATCCGCAAGAGCTGTTAACCTTTCAGTACTTGACAAAACCACACTTGGAGCTGGAGTTCCACTCTAACCACAGACATTAGAGGCCTTTGGAGTCCTAAGACCCGGGTTCAACAGCTGGATTGCTTCTACCTTGCTCGGCGGCTCCGGGTGCAGAGGTAGCTGGAAGCTGTCAATCACCGGTGCAGGTCGCACCAAAAATGCTTTACCACACAACTTACGACTCCACCATCAGGATGCTGGGTCACAGCAGTAGTCCATTGACGATGTCGGTCTCTGTTGCTGTGAGTTGCTCTTGGCTTTGAGATGTCACTCAATGGGTCGTTCACCTGACTGGCGATCACCAAGCCGTGGCTGCTGCAAATGTAGTCCATGGTTACTTTGGGGCTAGAGGTTGACAGGAGTGGAGTAGTCGTTTCAAACTTTTTGAAAGCTTAGCTACCACTTGAGGCTTGCAGGACACCACTTCTCTTTGGACTCACTCTCAACAGGACTAGCGGGCCGCAATTCTTTTGACACAGCACGTCGATTTACCTACAGCTTGCAAGGGACTGATCCCACCAAATCTGAAGGAGTCTGCTTCAATTTCTAGCATCCACTGGAGTCCCTCTTGCTGGGAGCAATGGGCTTTTTGCCACAGACATACATTGAACACACAGTTCCAGTATATAGTCTCTTTAGGGCACTTAAGTGTCATATCTTTGCACTGAGTCCAAAGTCCTGTTGTTGGTGACAGCATCTTCTTTGTGCCGCTTCTCAGATTTAAAGTCAGAACTGAGGCCCTGGTATCAGGGGAGCCCCTTAAGTCCTTGTTTAGGTGACATTAAGGGTGTGAGGGACAGTGACCAATGGGCTACTGATCCCAGCAGCTAACCCGCTCCTGTAGTGACAACATCCTGTGGGTGTACGTCACCGTGCTACCCAGAACCCACTATTTTAGTGTCTGCCAAAATGGCAAAACCTTTACTTGGCTGTACAGACCTCCTAGTCCACCCTAAAGGTGTGGCTAGCCTTTTGGAGATATACACCTCCAGAATAACTAATTTTCCCACCTGTCAGGCTGGACAGGGTGGGAAGGGCTTTGTCCTCAAGTGGGGGATAAGTAATTACACATCAAGGGTGGTGAAAGCCTTTGAGGCTCGCCGCCTTGATGACTGCAAACACTAACCATTCTGGGAGGGAGAAGGTGTGAGCTCCTTCCTGCCCAGACCTTTGTCTCCATCCTGGGGAACAGCTAGCAGATCCCACCAGGAGGGCAGACTCATGTCTTGATGGCAGTTAGCTTGTGGAAGACCGCCAAGTCACTGGATCACTGAACCTTAGGAGGGCACCCACTAAGGGTGGCACCTATGTTCATGCCAGCTCACTCTCAAAACGAGAATTGTGTTTGGGTGAAAAAGCACAGTGTTTGACACCAAATACAACACAATTCGATTGTTCCATAATGGAGCTGGCTATCTCACGTTTTCTTGGTAGCCAGTCCATGTTACTCTAAGGACCGCCAGTCACTTACAGTAAAACCTTGCTTGAAAGGGTTACTGTAGAGATATATATATAAACATATGTATCCACACTTTTATTATAATGCACTCTACCTCCTGGGCTTAGGATGTCAACCTTAAGAGTGACTTACTTACATTAAGGCAGTGGTGTGGCTCTGCAGCACATGGTGTGTGCAGAGTCACTCTAGAGGAGACAGGCTGCTTGTGGAGTGCTGTAATAGCAGACCTGCAGACATACTTTTACATGTGTTGCACAGGGTGGCACAATATAGTGCTGCAGCCCTTGTGACCCCTTTCCCTGGGTACCTCTGGTCCCACCTACTAGGGACTTAGAGGGGGCAAAATACTTAGCCAATTGGATGAACCAATTAACATCACTTTTAGGGGAAAGAGCACGGGCACTGCGGCCTGGTTAGCAGGTCCCAGTGCAATATCAGAGTCATAAAATATCATTGAGCAGTCTAAAATGGGCCAGAAAGTGTGGGGAGGGGGCATCTGCAAAAAAGCCCACTTTGCTACACCACCCCCGGGACCTGGCTGTTTGCTCTCGCTTGGCAGGACCTGTGACAGCTCCCTCCAAGCAAGAGCAAACATAACTCTACTTTCAGCAAGCGGGAGCTATCATACTGCTTCATCTCAAACAGATGAAACAATTGCTCCTCCAAGCAGGGAGCAGCATATTTAGCATAGGGCAAGAAAAACAAGCAGGAAAGGCAAAACAGAGATAAGAAAAATGAGAAGGAAAGGCAAAACAGAGGGTAGAAAAGGCAAAAAGAGGGCAGAAAAATGAGGAGAAAAGCCAAAACAGAGCAGAAGAATCAAAACAGAGCACATTCAGACACTCACACACCCACTCACAGACCCACCAGAGACTCATGCACTCACTCATAGACCCAATGAGAAACTCATACACCCACTCACCAACCCACTCAAACACTCATGCACTCACTCACAGCCCTACTCAGAGACTCATGCACTCACTCACAGACGCACTCAGAAACTCATGTCCTTACTCACAGACCCACCCACCCACTACTGTTGTTGCCCATGCTATGTATTTCCTTATGTTCACTACTGTAAACCAGCCTACAACTGTGATTCTTTCAGTTTTTTTGTGCAGTTTTGTATCAAGCCAACACCACCCGGAAGTAGTTCAGTGCTTTACATTAGCACCAGTTACTTTTATTGTGCATTTTTAAATAGCACCAACACCACCCAAAGGTATTGGAGTGCTTTACATCAACACCAGTTCCTTAACACAAGGACACGTTCATTTTTGTAGGCACAAGTAGATTACGTCATTTGCCCAGAATTAAGGCTGTTAAGCTGGCGCTTAAACTCAAACCCGGATTCCCAGCTCCATAGTCGGCAGCTGTGGCCCTTACGTCACATCCTCTACAAAGAAGACGCCACATCGTCTCTCTAGCCTCAGTCTCAGTTCCACATTTTGTGATTACAGCCAAATCACATAGGGACTGATTTACATCTTGGCTGATTGGTTATTAGATCACAGTGGTGACGGATATTCCATCGCAGAAATATAAATCCCATTAAATATAATGAGGTTACCCTGTGTCCCTCAAAACCTGGGTATACAGTTATGAGCTACAAACAGTTCTGTTAGGTGAAAGAAATTCAACAAGAGGAATTGTAAATAATGTTTACATTTAATATTAAATACTCAAAGGGCCAATAAGTTTCTTAAAACATTTATGTGATTTACGTCAGGAGAAGTTTCCCACATGTTGGATAGCATCACTTATAGGTCCTTCGAGTATTTAATGTTTAATGTAAAACATTATTTACAATTCCGTTTGAGGAGATTTCTTTCACCCGACAGAACTGTTTGTAGAAATATGAGTCCCATCCTATCCCATGGGATTTATATTTCGGAGGTTGGGATATCCGGCATCCTAGTGATGGAGTAACCCATCTGCCAACATCTAAATTAGGCCCTTAATCTCCCTGTGGCGGCCCGCATATGCTGTTGGTTGCCCTCCCACCTCCTGCCTGCTTGCCCCACTGAACTCCGCTGCACAGATCCCTTTTTCCCCCGACTCTGCTTTTCACATTTCTTTTTGTGCAGTTCTATATAGTGCCAACACCACCCAAAGGTATTGGAGCACTTTACATTAGCACCAGTTACTATTTATTGTGAAGCTTTATATAGCGCCAACTCCACCTAAAGGTGTTGGAGCACTTTACAATAACACCAGTTACTTTTCAGGAGGACACCGTAAATTTAGGCAAATCACCTAATCTCTCTGTGGCAGAGCATATTCAGCTGTGCCCCATGGAGGTGGTCCCTTAGGCCGAGAACGGCCCGAGAAGGGGCTGCGTGGCCACCTCCCCCTTTTAGCATTTGCCCTGGCCCTGGAGAGGTGGTGGTCTCCTGGGGCTAAAATCCCACTATGGGGGGGCCAATCATGCCCTCCTCCACCATTATAATAAAAAAGAAATACCTGGGACCTGACCCACTTGGGGGGCATATAAATAACAAGGGGGGGAGACCGTTTAAAAAATTTTTTTGCCACAGATGTGGGGATGTACCGCAATTATGCCACAACAAAATTGAAAATAAAAATCATTTTTGGACCCAGGCAGGGTCCCTTTGGGACCCCACCACCAAGCCTCGGGGGTCAGGCTATTCCTACCATGCTCCTCTATGTTTTTTTTGTGTCTTTGTTTTGGGACTCGGACAAGTTGGAGTCCCAAGATGGCTGCCAACACTTCGTGGTTGAAGTGTTGGCAGCCAATCAGATCTCAGCATGAGATCTGTCAGATCCATGGAGGATTTGTACCCCTAGATATCCTAATTTCTTTTTTCTTAAATAACTCCAAAACTACTGAAGGGATTTACACCAAATTAGAGAAAGAGCTTTTTCCTGACCAAAAGCTAGCTTTCTGCCAAATTTGGTGCAATTCTGTCTAGGGTTCTGGCTGTAGGCATCTAAAAAATCCCTTAGGGAAATTGCATGGAGAAAACTTGTGATAGGACCTCCCCTTTTTTGCAGCACCCGCTTGACGAATCACCCCAAACCTTTTAGCACACAGCTGAAGTGAGTTGCAAAATATTTTTCAAAATTTCATGAAGATTTATCAAACGACGGCAAAGTTATTAGCAAAAAAAACAATTTGTCTATGGAAACTAGGTCGTAACTCTAACTACCTACTGGCGACTAGTAAAAATATAGCTAGTTCTTGTAATATTATCTTAGTTTATGTTAAAAAATAGCCTAAAAATTTCACAAACAAAAACCAAAGGTTAAAGTGGTGTTATAGTTAGGTGAAAATGTAACTCAAAATATAAAATTTAAAGTAAAAAACAAACTGAAATTCACCAATTATAGTTAACTGAGCTAACTGTAGCTTACGCCCTCACCATACACTGCTTATGGCCGCATATATTACATCACTCATGACATGTTCAATGACATTATTAATGGATTTACACCAAATTCTGCACCACACTCACGCATCAGAATGTTCACTGATCTAGGATGTATCCCTTTGCTAGGCCAAATGCCTTCCACCAACATGAAAGGGAGTTGGTGCAGCACATAAAATATAAGTCCTATCACTTCCTTGTCATCCAAAATATTGCACAGGATCACATCCGCGAAGCCATATCTTGGTCCCCAGACATGTTTCACTGCTCTTCACATTTTTTGTTGACTGCATCTGTGGCTGGCTCAGACTCATCTTTTGTGTTTGCCAGGAGTTGGAACCTGTTTTTGATTTGCAAGAGGAATCCCTTCTCGATCTTGGGATTCTGTAATTTTGCCAAAATCAAAGTGCTGTTGTAATGCTTTTTTGCATTCTGTGTTTCTGAGCTTTGGCTTCACAAAAGCAGTCACTAGATAGAGATCACTGCCGATGTCCACTCCTCTCCTCGCTCTGACATCTTGCAGTGAGCACCTCCAGGCGCCACTTACCATCAGGTGCTCAGTCTGGTTTCTGTCTCTGCCATTGGGGGAGCACCATGTTAGTTTGTGAATATCACAGTCTTTGTAAATTGTCATTCATTGTTTCTTAGCCTTTCTTTCCCATGGCTCTGTCATGGTTTTTATTGTAATTTCCCTCTTTGGCATTCAAGTCTCCCATCACAATCTTCAGGTAGATTTTTGGCATGGCTTTGAGCTCAGCTTGCATCTGTTGGTGGAATATGTCCAGGACTGTTTCCTCTGCATCATTTGTTTGAGCATTGCACTGGATAATGGTGGTGTATATATGTCTGCCTTTTAGCATGGATGTCATGAGTCTGCTCTTGACTGGCGTCCACTCAATTAGGTATTTCTCTGCCCCCTTGCTCAGGAGGATGGCTTTTTCTTCATAATGTTGGCCATCATCACTCCCTGAGTACAGTACTATCTATCCTATGATGGTTTACAATATGCTATATCTGGTCCACCTACTTTCACCGACCCCCCATGATGTGTAGGTTGTAGCACCTCATCTCAGATGTTACTTGAGCCAGCTTTCTTGTGTCATAAATAGTCCATATGTTCCAGATTCCGATTCTGGTCTTGCACTTGGCAATCAAAACCTCTGTAATTCGGTCAGTAGTTTCCTTACGGCTTTGATTACTGTCAATCATGTATGTCTCATGTAGAGACTCTGGAAGTCTGATGTGCCCAGGAAATCTAGTGGTTCCTGCTGCTGTTTTGGTAACTAATGCTTTTTATGGGACATGGTTGTTAGCCTTCTGCCCAACCCCCACCCTGGAGGACAAGTGGATTGCGATTCATCTGGTCTCTACCCTATGACCTGTCTGGGTTTGGTGACCCTGCCACGAGACTAAACTCCTGCCAACATAGCTCTCCAGGTCATCAAGACACACAAGCCTCTCAACCACTTCATGGAGGTGATCCTCTGAGGAAAGAGTGGCTTACGACAAGACTACAATCTATTAAAGACAGGAGTGAATCAAAAAAGAAACTCATGGAGGCTAAATCTGCGAGGCTTCAGGAAAAGTACAAACAACAATACACAGATGCAAGCAGAGCAGTCAAAAGAATGACAAGAGCAGACAAATGGGAGTACATAGATAAACTTGCCAGCCAAGCAGAGCTGGCATACAGTGGACGAGAACAGGGATATTTCTTCAAGATCACAAAGATAGTCAGTTGTAAATCCTGTTTAACATACAACACTTCTATCACAGATAAGCAAGGCAGACTACTCAAAAAAGGGAAGCAGAGGGAAGTACGCTGAGCACTTCATAGAAGTTTTGAACTTATCAGTACCAGCAAGCAAAGTGGACTTCAAAGCAGTAGAGACAGACTTGGATATGAATTCCTCCCCAGCAAAGAAAGAAGAAATCATCACTGTCATCTGATCTCTCAAGTACGGAAAAGTTCCTGGCCAAGACCTGAAAGCAGAAATGTTCAAAGCAGTCCCTGAAACATCAATCAAGATTCTCCAACCACTGTTAACATTGATTAGGAGGGAAATAAATCAGAATACTGGAACCAAGAAATCATTACCAAGATTTTAAAGAAGGGAGCATTAACTGGCAGTAACAACTGTTGTTGAATCACCCTTTTGTCAATCCCGAGTAAATTCCTGGTGAAAATCATTATACTGTGAACTTCTGTTGCTGTGGACAAGCAGTTTAGAAAAGAACAGGCTAGGTTTCACAAGGGCAGAGGGTGTGGTGACCAGGTCCTTTATCTGCACAACATCATAAAGCAATGAACGGAGTGGCAGAGACAACTATACATCAACTTTATTGCTTTAGAGGAAGCCTTTGACAGTATTCACTGTGACACACTCTGAAGTATATTGAGAGCCTAAGGCTCACCACAGCAGATAGTTCTCCTCAACAAGAGCTCATGTGATAATTTTACCTGCAAGGTGGGAGTTAGTGAGTATAGCTCTGAAGTCAAGACCGGTGTGAGACCAGGATGCGTGATGCCAGAATTGCTCTTCAACCTAGTTATCGACTGGTTGATCAGAGGAACAACTGAAGAACATGCCAGGGGCATCAGATGCTTTTTATTCTCTGCACTGGAGGACCTTGAAAATTTGGTTGACCTAGCCTTGCTCTCACAAACACCAGCATATGCTGAAGAAGGTGTCTCACCTCAACATCTATGCTCAGCAAGTATACCTAAAGATCAACATGGAGAAATCAAATGCCATGCCACTCAACAGCCCAAACCCTTCAACAATCAAGGTGGATGGAGAGGACCTAGCCATGACTGAAGAGTTCACGAACCTAGGTACTACTATCAGACATGATGGTGGGGCAGGCAATGACATCAAGAGTAGACATAACAAGACCAGGAATGCCTTCAGGATTCTGAACAATGTGTTTAGGTCATCTCTGTACAGCACCAACACCAAGCTGAGGCTTTACCAGAGGTGCATTCTGTCCACACTTTTGTATGGCTCAGAATGCTGTTGTATGATGACATCACCAAACTGTCAGCCTTCCACACCGTTAACCTGAGAAGAATCTTGTGCATTTTCTGGCCGTGAACCATCTCCAAATAAGAACTGCTTACCAGATGCAAGCAAGAGAGCTTGGGCATCATCGTTGTGAGAAAAGGATGGAGATGGACAGGACAAACTATCAGAAGAGAACAAGACTCCATCACAAGAACAGCTCTACATTGGACACCAGAAGGCAAACAGAAGTGAGGCAGGCCAAAAAACACCTGGAGCAAACTGTGGAAACAGAATCGAAGACACTGAACCACAGCTTTGGCACCAAACAGAAGCTTGCCCAAGAAAGACAGATGTTCTTGCTGCCCTACATGCCAGTTGGCATAATGGGTAATAATTAATCGCACTGTGAGATCCTTTTTAGGAATGGGAGCTATGGAACACTCCGCCTGTCTCTGCAATGACTGAGGGGGGTGAACATTTAAAAAAAAAAAAAAAGTGACTGCAACGGAAAATCAATGACAAAAAAAACATGACTGAAAGAACAAAAATGGAACAGGTTGTTGGAAATGGATACAATATTGAACTGGTATGGGCAGGGAAAGAGATAGACAAGTAGGCAGGAGCAGGCTAGAGAGAGGTGTCACTCACACAAAATGGCTGCTCATGTCATTTGAGGCATTTGGTATTTTAAGATATTTTTAGTGCAACATATGCCCTCACATCCATTTTACATGCAAGGTGTTGGAAACAGCCTTTCATGTAATAATGCCTAATTTCACATCAGTTTTGGAGAATTTCATGTAATTTCTGCTAAGGAAATTATGTTTCACCCATAGTTAGTGCCACTACTCCTCTTGCAGTATTGATAGCTATGCTCCTGCTGAGCATTCTAAAATTACCAATATCCGAGGTATTCGTAATACCAGATACAGGAATCCTGCATTTCAGCACTGGTATTCTGCCGTTCGGACTAATCTGAGCATTGGTAATGGCTTTGCTAATAATTGGAGAGTGTTGCCATGATGGAGCCAAGTTGATCAAGTTGAGCGGCATCTATATATATTTATGTTGCGTGGTCAGGAACTGTGCAAAACTTTGATTCATTCTAACCAATATAGATGTTTGCGGTTGGAGTATGCCCATACCAGTACAAAAACCTTTTCAAGTGTTTTCTTGTAATTTAGTGCTGTAAGATAATGGTGTCAAAATACAAGAGAAGGCTTTAGTTGCCTTGCATAAGCTCTGAATGTGGCTGAAGGTCTTTATCATTCTCTCACGCTCATTACAAGTTACCCAGAAATACCAATGGTAGATGACAATATTAGATGCACATCAACTGGCGAGTACTTTCACCATTTGAAGCAAAGGAAAACACCTTTTATGTAATTTATAATGATAAGAGAGATGGTGAACACGCTCCTGATCAATGTGTGAGGTCGAGGAAGAACAGTCAAAACTCAAATCTTTTACCTGTGTTGGCATGGCATGCTTTCATGAAATCTCAGGGTGAAGAGCAAGAGTAGCACGTAAAGATCATTTAGATTTTTCATGAGTACCTCATTCCAAATGTAACCAGTGACTGTCTATATACTTTTAGGTTGTACTTAAAAGTGAATACATCATTCATGGCAAAACTATGGGGCATATTAACAAGACCCACGTTAAAATTATCGCCGTTTTAGCAGCAGGAAACTGCCGCTAAAGCTGCGATAATGGGCTTAATATGGCAGGTAGAATTCAATAGAGCCCAGGTTAGATGTCCTGCACATCTAACCTGGGCTTCTATTGAATTCTATAACGCATATTAGCAGTTCATTATCGCCGCTTTAGTGGCAGTTTCCTGCCGCTAAAACGGCGATAATTTTAACGTGGGTCTTGCTAATATGCCCCTATGTAATCTACAGAGCGAAATGGATAAAAAGTCAGCACTTTTCAGATAAAGCCACGTAAGATCATATGGATCAGACCGTATTCATCAGTCATTGGTTACCGTAATTGTACATCAACCTTTACGAAGTTTTCCCTCTTAAATGTATGAGCCGGTATACAGAGGGGTATATTTACAAGCCCCTATTGCCACCCACAATGTCACTTCAGTGACGTAGTGATGGCGATAGGGGCTTCGCCTTATTTACAAGACAGCGTTAAGCCACTTAACGTGGCTTAACACTGCCTTGTAAATAAGGCACCCTTTCAAGCTGTACTCAGCGTGAAAGGCAAGGGCAATGGGTGTTGCGGTGGGCTTTCCACCGCAGCACCCATTGATTTTGACGCTGCCCCCTATTTACAAAGGCGGCGTAAATAGGAGGCAGCGCCAAAATTAAGACCAGGGAAAACCTGGTCTTACCCTGGCGCAGCGAGTAGAAATGCTTTATTTCTTCTCGTTTTTGCTATTTCCATGTGTGCTGCTGTGTGCACATAAACAATCAAAAAAAAGAAAAAATGACGTTTTGCAACTTCCATGTGTGCTGCATTAAGCCGCACACATAGGAGTTTTAAAACGCCATTAATTATTGTTTATGTGCAGGAATTTCCCCCAATACAGACACCCTTGCACTATGGTGCAAGGGTGCCTGCGTTGGCGCTAGGCAGGTGAACTCAGCACTAGGGGAAACACAGGTGTGCGCCACATTCTTGTGAATGCAGCGCATCCCTGCATTTTCAGAATGGAGATGCATGGCGTTAGCAATGTTTGCTTAATGCCACACTTCTCCATTCTATTGTAAATATGCCCCAGAGTGTGAGTATCATAAGACAGAATGGTCATTGTCCATTAGAAGTTAGACCTGATTATGTCATGCTGGACAAATCACTCACCAGCATGGTTCACAATACCAAAAGAGGAGCTCTGTCCGACCACTGTGAACATTTTAAATGAAACCTATCAGAGAAACTCATCTGCTATGTCCATTACACTTTGGACCCAAAGGCAGGCAGTCAGTGAGTGTGATTAATGGATGTCCATGACAAGACTGCAGCTACCTGCTGGAAGCACATGCAGGATAGCACAGTGGTGAGAACCACAGGTTAGCACAGTTCAGCCCTGGGTGAGCTGATGCGTGTTTGGGTGGCATCCCATAATGCTAACTAGTGGCAGGTTTTAGTCTCTGTGCAAGTGGCAGTGTGTCCCGGCACAGTGGAGTCAGTGCAAGCTCTCGGCCGATGACTGAGTGCCCAAGCAACTGCATGCATGTAGCAATGGGTCACACGTGCTCAGGGTTTTGCAGTGCCAGCTTGAGGGGATTGATTTGTGTGATGGCTGGACCAGTTCCTTTTGCAGTGTGCTTATGTGTAACATTTCCATAACTGAGGGGACAACTGATTTTAATTGCTGCCATAGGTTATTGATAGTCAATATTACTTGCAGCAGTGGTTTGCCTGTGGCCTTTATGTCTTATTTGAGCTTGGGACTATGTTACTATCTGCAGCCATTGATGTTTAGTATTCCCTGGGATCCTTGACAATAAATAACGCCTAGGACCACTGATGCACAATAATGCTTGGGGATATTAAGGTAAATTATTGCCTGGGGAATTGAGGCTCAGTACTGCCTGAAGCAACTGATTTGTGTTACTCCCTGGTGCATTTAATGAATGAATATTACTTATTACTTCTTATGACCATTGAAGCTCATTACTACTTTGAGCCACTGACGTTCATGGCTGCTTGTGATGATGAATATAGTCTGGAGTCAAAGATGAGGCTCTTTATTGCTTAATAACATTGAGATCCTGTACAGCCTGTGTCCTTTTATGCTAGAAACCCAAGGAATCCATATAAGACTGCCAGTCAATATTCTATTCTACTATTTTTATTATCACTGAGCCTTTTTAAGAAGGTATTTGTAGCCAGGCCAATATATGTAAATCTCATAGTCCTTATTGCAAAACTGTTGAATGTTAAATAGCAACATGGGAAACATGGGAACAATGGATAGAAGAAAGAAAAGTTTCAAAAGAAAAGATTTGATCACCTCGTGGGGAGCAGGACCAGACAGGTCTCTGTCAATTATCTCGACCGACAACTCGTGTCTGTCATCGTCGGTGTTCACATGGGAACTGAGAGCGAGAGACAGTAGGGAGTAGCCAAATATAATACCCACCTATCCTGTAGTGTATAGGCCCTTGCCCTCGCCCTTCAAAACGTCCTGCTGACACTGACCCTGAATGTCCAGAGCCAGGAGGTGTTACTGTCTTACATTGCAAACCCTTGCTCTGCTCATCCTTCTCGTAAGTGAGATGCCCTCCATATCTTTCTATTCTATAGGATCATCCTAAGCAACATTAAAAATTGTGTCAGACATCTCCACCCGAAAATGTTATCAGGGGTATGTCAGCACTCATAAAGGAATTCAAAGTTCATCGAATGTAAAAAAAAGATAGTTATTAAATATGTTTCTCAGTGTATGATTTGGAGATTCATCAGGACAACCAACAGACACCTTCCATTTGTAAGCAGAACCAGCCCTTTATGAGCAGCAGTACTGCTCTCCTGACCCGGCAGTGGTTCTGAATGAACATCATTTATCAGTGGAACTCCAATGTATTTCCGTCACTTCCATCAAAGGCACCGAGAGTCGATGTTTATTAATGTAAAACACAGAAAAAGTGTTTGCTAAAAATAGACAATGTTATTACTTGTGGAATAAAGTAATGACATTAATCACATTATTTGGATTTGAACCTGAGAACTGGATCCTACACCTAACTTTCTGCTGCATAGAACGCCTCTGTGTTATAGCCCAGTAATTACTGGAACTTGAATGTGTCGTTTGAGCACATTTATACAATTGACACAAAACCTTCTCAGCTATATCACCAACTTGGGATTTCTGCATGTTTCCTGAGGTGTGACTTCTTTCTAGTACACACCTATATCTTTTGTCATCACTATTACACATATTGTACTCATGATTAGAATTCATATCAGGAAATCTTTCCCACCAATTTCTCTAAAGCGTTAAATAAATGTGAGTCCCTTTGCATATTATTTACTTGAATATTTTTTATAGGGCTCAACATATCTAAAAGCGCTTTAGATTTGGTCTACTTTGGCCATTAAAGTAGACATAGTTTAGCAAACATGCATATGAGTGGAATGCCAAGCTATTCAATTGCAAATGTGTTTAAATGTCAGACACTTGCCTCAAGTAAGTATTACAAGATAGGATATCTTTTCTAATATTTGCTCATGGCAGGCCAAACATCTAGACAATATTGAACTTTTGATGTTCATATAAAGAACCAAATAATCATTATCTGAACAGTTGATAATGGAGAGCATTTCCATTGCCTGTATTACTTAGTATGCTGTGCTTTTTCAGTGACTGAGTGGCACTTGACGAAAAGCAAACAAGTATACATCCTCTGAGACCTGCATTTGTGGTCCATATCACACCAGATTACTTTTATTTTAAGGTGGCAAAATTTATCGAATGTCAACTACATTTTGTGTGTGTCTTTCTTATTGGCATCGAGCAGACAATGCCCAACACCACATCTTATTTATTCAGTAATATCCTGTGTTTTCCTTCCCCTTACCTATACAGTAAGTGCATTTTGCAAGTTTACTGTTGGTGTTTTCGTGATGGGGCAGACCTTTGTCTGCATAATTTTACATATGTTGGTGTAGCATGCTCTGCACATGGATAGGTGCTTGGGTTTCCGACATGGTGGTAGTAAGCACTATATAGATGCAACAATGCAGTATGCTAATTTGCATACAATTAATGTTGACTTTTTCTAAAGTTGTCCATCCTCAGATTGCATACTATCCCAGAAAACTCCCACTATGTTCCTAAATCCTGCATGAAAAACTGATCCTGACTTTCTATCTAATGTTTCTCTCCTGAACGTCCATCCTCTGCATGCCTTACTCTCTATGAGCCAGATGTACAACCAGTGTAGATTGCGACTCGCAATTTGCGCTCGTTTGTGAGTCGCAATTTACAATGTACAACAGTGTCAGAGACACTGATTGCGATTCCCAATGTGGTCGCAAAATGCGAGGCTCATGAATATTAATGGGGCACTCGCAATTTGCGACCCCATTGGGAATGGCTGGCCCTCCCAGGGATGGTGGCCTGCTGGGCTCAGCAGACCTCCTTGTCTGGGACTGCTTTTCAATAAAGCAGTTATTTTTTTTTTTAAATGCAGCCCGTTTTCCTTAAAGGAAAACGGGATGCATTTAAAAAATAAAAATGAAATGTTTTCGTTTAATTTTTTAAGGGCAGGTAGTGGTCCCTGGGACTACTGCCTGCCCCTAAAAAATATTTTCCCCTGCATTTGCAAAGGGGAAGGGGTCCCCTGGGGACCCCTTCCCATTTGCGACTGCATTACCACCCTCTTGAAGAGGGCAGTAAATTGCGACTGCTTTGCAACCCAAATTGCGATCGCAAAACATTTGTACATGGCTTGTGAGTCGCTATTAGGAAGGGAACGCCCCTTCCTAATAGCGAGTCGCAAAACACTATTTTGCGAGTCGTAATTTTTTGTGATTTGCAAAATAGTGTTTGTACATGGCCCTATCAAATTTAGCATGCGCAAACGGGTCGCAAACCCGTTTGCGCATGTTAAATCTCGTCGTACATTTTGCCCTAAGTGTAGCCAAATCTGACACATGTCTGTCTGATTTACTCTATAATATTGCATGTTTACAAATTTCCTACACCTTACCATACAGATCACCACCTCTCCTTCTTTGAAACCATATCATTATAACCTAACCATAGCCAGTCTTCTCTAGCCTATCTATTCATCCCACCAGCCAATTGCATTGCATGAATGCACACTAATGATCACACCTAGCTCCTATTAATTAAATCTACCACAAAGAAAATGAAGTAAAAGCATGGAATGGTTCCTTTAGGGCTAATCCCAATACACAACAATAAACAATACTTAATAATAAGCAATAACCACTAGATTAACGCTAAGCTTGCGTTCTGCAGTAGTGTTCAATCCGCAGTAAAGCACTTGAGTACCCCATCAGGGCTAGTGAGCGCTTTGTAAATGCAATTACAGATACAATGAACACCTATAATCATAAATCGGACATAGAGCGAGAAGCCCGACAGAGACATGGTAATGAGGGATGCATATTGGGGGTTAAACATAACAAAAACATGTTTCTTTATCTGCCATGTTATCAGATACTAAAGGTAAATGCTAGAATATGTTTTGTTATGTCATCGATCTATATTAAAAGCAATATTAAAAAAAAACAGTATGCTGCCAATATACCGCAATTACGGTCGCAAAACACTTGCAACTTATTTTTCTCATTGAATCCGTCTTATTAGAGCTAGATGAAAATATATGAATAGATATTACTATCGCTTACATAACATGGACGAAAATAATTGGTTTATTTTTATCACATATTGATGTTATCATCTTTATGTGGTTGCAGTCAGTCAAAGAAAGCACACAGCATGAAAATCTCTAAATATAAATTACATTATTGATATTTTCGTTACTTGTAAATAGTTAATTTTATTATTACATTTCATATACTCCTATATGTTTCTGGAAATAAAGTCCGCACGGAAAATAGTGCTAGTCAAGAAATACATTATAGCTGTCTCTTTAACTTTCTTAAGAAAAGGTTTTCCTGTTCGGATGAAGCTGTCTAATTATGCAAGAGAAGTGATTAACTGATTAAGATGCGTGCATTAATCTCTATAGAGTTGTGTGAATGCATACATTTCTAATTAGTATGTTTTTCATAGGACAGCTATCTTTTTTCTGAGAACACTGATTAATAGAACAATGCCTCATTTCTCCAGCTCAAAAGAAGATGTAAAGAATTTCACAAGGGACGTTGATTGAGGATTTGTAAGTCACTCTCGGTTGTACTTCAGAAACTGTGTTGTGAAATTTAAAATAGGTTAAATCTATTTTAGAATAACATTACGATTGGAAGGAACACATTCTGCCTGCAAACTAATGTAGAGGGGGAGGGAGGTTAGGGTAAAGAAAGAGAAAATCACAAGCTATTAGAAGTAAAAAATATAAGTAATCGTTTATAAAAGAATGCGTGCATAGGAAAGAAAGGGATGTGAGAGTTACAGAGTGAGAGACAAGAGACCGATTTTATGTTGTATAGGAAAAGGGTTACCACAAAAGTTGTGAATTAGTTATAATTATGGAAATTAAAATTCCTCTTGACACTCATAACTGAAACTGAGAGTAACATTTCTGTTCCAGAAATAGGGTATAACATTTCCTTCTATTTGCTACAAAAGTGGTGGAGCAGAAGATAGACTACACTACTGTACTTTCGCAGAACAAACATAAAGTAAAATAAGGCCATTCTACTTGATGAGATCTTTGCATATTCCTGAAATTTCCAATACTGAGAAAAAGGCTTTAATGGTTCTAAGGGAATTAAAAAACAAAAAAACATCAAATGCAGTTAACTTGGCCTTCTAGCTATCAAATTTGGCATATAGCCTAGATATGCCTATGTGCAGAACATAAATTATTTTGTATACAGATTTCAGGAATTTCGGCCTGGGGTCCCCATCCCCCGGGACCCAGCAACAAATCAATGGAGCAGCAGCCCTACTTCCCAAGTCAATTTTGGCTGCATGTACCTCATCTTCAGGGGCCTCGCCATGTTTGCCTGGGTGCCCTGGTCCCAGTCAGGGCACCCAGTGTGCAGGATCGGGGCCATGGGGGGAGCCTCAAGGCCCCAGCGGTCCCAGTCGGCTCCCTGCCTCTTGCAGGAGCCGGCATTCCTATTGAACACAGGGTAATAGTTTCATTTTTTTCCCTGCCCGCATGCCTGTGAGCAGGGAAAGAAATGAGACCTCCACTTTGAGCAAGAGGAAGCACTTTGACAGCTCCTGCTTGCTGGAAGCTGAGTATTTGTTTGTGCTTGGTGGGAGTTGTAAGCAGAAGTTCCCACCCACAGACCATATCTTTTTTCTTTTGTTTAGCACCCCTCCCATGACTATAAACATTGCCCCGTGGAGGTGGTGGTCTCCAGAGCCAATGGGGGCATTGGAGGGGGGGCTCAGCCTGGCCCCCCTCCTTTTACTTATAAAAACCCGGGGAGGTGGTGGTCCCTGGTGCTTCTCCAAAGCTTTGAAGGGGTGTCCACTGTGATTTTCGGTGATTGTTTTAAAAAATACACTTTTTTGCCCTGGCGGGGTCCCTCTGGGACCCCAGCACCAGAGCTAAGGGGTCAGGGTATTCCTACTCTGTCTCTTTTCTTTTTTTATGTTTTTTCAGGGACTCGGCTGAATCTGAGTCCCACATGTTGGCAGCCAATCAGATCTCAACACGAGATCGGGAGGGTTTGTGGCGCATTCGCATCTCTAGATATACAAATTTGAATTTCTTTTAATGTCTCATAAACTACTGACCGAATTTACAGCAATTCATAAAAATGTTGCTTTCCGTGCCAACAGCTACTTTTCTGCTGAATATGGTATAATTCCATTCAGCAGTTTGGCCTGTAGTCGTGTTTAAAACACCTATAGGAAGTTGCATGGTGAAAACGTGTTTTGGGACCCCCCTTTTTCACAGCTTCCGCTTGACAAATCACCCTGAAACTTTCAACACAACAGCTGAACTGACTGTCGTACTAATTTTGAAAATTTTGTGAAGATTCATCAAGCGGCCCCAAAGTTATTGGCAAAACAAAAAGCACTTTTCCTATGAAAACTAGGACCTAATTATAACAAGATACTAGCAAACCCCAGTAGGTAATATGTATGTATATGGCACGCTGACATTGATAAAGGCCGTTGGTGAGAAAATAAAATAATTCAACTCAATTTGACTGGAGAGTGCGCAACAAACTTTGTGTTGGTAAAGAACTTTGGTACGAGAAATATATATATATATATATATATATATATATATACACTGGAAAAAACTACAGGTTTCAGGGACATTATAGTTAGGAATTAGCATTTTAAAAACCTTATATATTCACTGAAAAAACCACAGGTTTCAGGGGCATTATAGTTAGTTGGACATTTCACTCGTACAAAACCAGAGAAATTCGGCCGTTATAGTTAGTTGAGCTAACTATAACTCGCGCCCCCGTAATGCACTGCTGATGACGTCACATATTACATCACTCATGACATGGTCAGTGACATCACTGATGACATCACTAATGACATCTCAAATGACATCACTGATGACATCATCCTGTGAATGTGAGTGTTTCTAAAAGTTTAAGAATGTTATATATATATATATATATATATATATATATATATATATATATATATATATTCACTGAAAAACCATAGGTTTTAGGGACAGTTATAGTTAGTTGGTCATTGCAGTCGTACAAAACCCGTAGAAATTCCCCTGTTATAGTTAGTTCAGCTAACTATAACTCGCGCCCCGCAATGCACTGCTGATGACGTCACATATTACATCACTCATGACATGGTCAGTGACATCACTGATGACATCACTGATGACATCTCAAATGACATCACTGATGACATCACTGATGACATCATCCAGTGACTGTGTGTTTCTGTAAAGTTTAAATATGTTTAATATATATAGGGAAAGGCGTATTGAAGAATGAGTGGGTGTATAAGTGTCTGAATGGATGATTTAGTACGTGAGTGACTGACTCTACAAGTGAGTGATTAAACGTATCTTACTGAATGCATGGGTTAGTGACTAAACTGTGTGAATGTCTGTATCCGTCTGTTTGTTGGTGTGTAAGTGGATGCATGGATTTGCGAATAGCTACATGAGTGTCTATATGGGTTATTGATTGGTTCTCTGAGTATCTGTATGGCTGCCTGAGTGTTTGTGTGGGTGGGGTGTGTGTGACTCTGTACATAGATGTGTGAGTGGGTGATTCACTGGGTGCATGATTTCAAGAGTGGCATCTGTGATGGACTGCTTGGGTGGGTGAGTGTGTGTATGGGTGTGTTAGTGAGTGAATGTATATCTCAGTGGTACATGTGCGAGTAACTACATATGTAAAAGGCAGTATATATGTGTGTTAGAGTATTTAAATGGTTATAAGTGAGAGTGTGTTATTGTGAGAGTGGCTGTATGGATGCGTGTGTGCTTGTATCAGTTATTGTATAAGAGCGTAAGAATGTGCTAGTATTTGTATGAGTAAGTGAGCTGGTGTGTGTATAACTGAATAGGTGAGTAAATGGGTGTGTGATTAATTTTTTGCATGACTGACTAGGTGTGTGAGTACCTCTATGGATGAGTGGCAGTGTGTGAGTGTTTATATAGGTGTATGAGTGCATATGATAGTCCTGTACTGAGTGACTGTAAGTATGAGTGACTGTACAGGTGAGTGAGTGGATGTGTGTGTAGACCTAAGAATCAGTGAGTGGGTATGTAGTTTTTGGTGTTGGAGTGTCTATGGTTTTGAGAATGGCAGTCTGTAATTTAGAGTGGGTGTATCAAAAGTTATATTAGGGTGTGAGAAGATGCATGAAATTATCACATGGATGATGTCATCAGTGATGTCATTTGAGATGTCATCAGTGATGTCATCAGTGATGTCACTGACCATGTCATGAGTGATGTAATATGTGACGTCATCAGCAGTGCATTGTGGGGGCGCGAGTTATAGTTAGCTGAACTAACTATAACAGGGGAATTTCACGGGTTTTGTACGAGTGCAATGTCCAACTAACTATAACTGTCCCTAAAACCTATGGTTTTTTCAGTGAATTTCAAAGGTTTTTTAAATGCTAATTTCTAACTATAACGTGTCTGAAACCTATGGTTTTTTCAGTGAATTTCAAAGGTTTTTTAAATGCTAATTTCTAACTATAACGTGTCTGAAACCTATGGTTTTTTCAGTGAATTTCAAAGGTTTTTTAAATGCTAATTTCTAACTATAACGTGCCTGAAACCTATGGTTTTTTCAGTGAATTTCAAAGGTTTTTTAAATGCTAATTTCTAACTATAACGTGCCTGAAACCTATGGTTTTTTCAGTGAATTTCAAAGGTTTTTTAAATGCTAATTTCTAACTATAACGTGCCTGAAACCTATGGTTTTTTAAGTGAATTTCAAAGGTTTTTTAAATGCTAGTTTCTAACTATGCTAACAGAGGTAGGACATGTGAAGAAAGAAGAAAAATGCACAGAAAGAAGCAAAAGATGTGCAGAAAGAACCAACAGAGGAGCAGAAAGAGGCCTTGTTGCAAAATCATCCTGTGCCCACAACTTTTTCAGACGGGTACTGGTGGTAACTGACTCTGACTAACCAGAGCCAGTGCACGTTTGCACAGTGGTGAAGGGAGGGGGCCTGAGGTGACATGTGTGCAAACGCCTCCCGTGGCGCGCTTTAAGTTGCTGGATTAAGTCCCCTTGAATCCTGAGGGTCCCTGGGGTCCAACTAGCCCCCCAGGTACCTACAGTTAGGACCACAGAGCTGAGTTGCAGAGAGGCATTCCGAGGCCACGCACCTTTTTCACCTCTCTGCAACGCACCTCTGTTGTGCTTACTGAAGGTACCTGGTGGGCTAGTTGGCCCTCAGGATTCAAAGGAATTAACTCCCCAACTTAAAACGCACCACAGGGTGTGTTTGCGCACATGTCACCTGAGGCCCCGCCCCTTCCCTTCACCACTGTGCAAACGCGCCCCGTGGCGCGTTTTAAGTTGGGGGATTGGGTCACCTTGAATCCTGAGAGTCCCTGGGGCCCAACCAGCCCACCAGGTACTTCCAGTAAGCACCACAGGCCTGCGTTGCAACGCCTGTAACATTGTGCAGTTGTGTTTAGGTAGTGAAGAGGGTCGTGCTGGGGGTAGTGTTTTAGGTTTAGGGTAGTGCAGTGGTGTTTGTGTAGTGTAGGGGTCATGCTGGGGGTAGATTTAGGGTTTAGGGTAGTGCAGTGGTGTTTGGGTAGTGTAGGGAGTCGTGCTGGGGGAGTGTTTTAGGGTTTAGGGTAGTACAGTGGTGTTTGGGTAGTGTAGGGGTCGTGCTGGGGTTAGTGTTTTAGGGTTTAGGGTAGTGCAGTGGTGTTTGGGTAGTGTAGGGATACTGCTGGGGGTAGTGTTTTCAGGTTTAGGGTAGTGCAATGGTGTTTGGGTAGTGTAGGGGGTACTGCTGGGGGTAGTGTTTTAGGGTTTAGGTAGTGCAGTGGTGTTTGGGTAGCGTAGGGGGTACTCCTGGGGGTAGTGTTTTATGGTTTAGGGTAGTGCAGTGGTGTTTGGGTAGTGTAGGGGTTCGTGCTGGGGGAAGTTTTTTAGGGTTTAGGGTAGTGCAGTGTGTAGGAGAGTAGGATCTGCTTCACATGGGTACCCCCACTTTTTGCTGATGCTTCACTGGTTTTCGACATTAGTCTGGCTGGGGCCCTGCTATTCAGAACCCCAGCCTAGCTGTTTCCTCTTTAAAAGGGTCTCCATGTGCCTTAGGCACATCACTGATTGGGATCTGGAGTGCCCTTGTAAGTCCCTAGTATATGGTATACTATGTACCAAGGGCATAGGTACCTCAGAGGCCTGCCAGGGGCTGCAGCATGTATTATGCCACCCCTGGTAGGCCATCCAAACTGACACCACAGGTCTGCTACTGCAGCCTGGGTAAGGTGGTGCATGCACCCTTGCTGTGGTATAGGTTACCTATATCACTAAATGCATACACACATATAAACCTATAAGTCACTCCTAAGGCAGGCCTTATCAATCCTAAAGGCAGAGTGCATGGTTCCTATGTGAGAGGGTGCCCCTGCATGAGCAGGGCCCCTCTGCAGCGTTCGGAGACCATCTCTGATGCTGTTTGTAGTGCAGCCTGACCATATACTCTTAAACGCATTATATCCTCGCGGTAAAATGCTAACTATGGAATGGCTGCACCTAAACATGTCGTGTTTGGTGTCAAACATCTTGGAATACTACCCACCCGCCAATCCTGGCGGCGGGGGTAGCATTCCACCCTTCTAGAGGGAAAGGCATGTTAACTCTGACGAGTCCGGTAACTTCTTTCCAGAGCCCTGGCATCACAGAATGGATGCTGCTGCCACAGACACGAGTCTGGCCTCCTGCTGCTGGACGAAACTCCGGCAGGGGAGGCCTGGACAATAGGTTTCCTGTCCCAGGGAGGTGTGACCACCTCCCCAGACAGGACAATGTGTATTGGGGCTGGGCGGGAGCACTTTCGGGTGCTTTGAAGTCCTGCACTGGGGGCACATTTGGTGTCCCTAGGCATACCCCAGTTCAAACCGGATCAGGGGCTTGCAGCCCCTGCTTTGGCGCGAACTGGACAAAGGGAAAGGGTGTAGCCACCCTCTGCCCTGACCCACCCATAGGTGGGGCCACAGAGTAGTCCATCCCCTATTTTTAGAATAAAGGTAGGAACCCAGTCCCTAGGACTTTAGATTATACCTGGACGAAACTCTGAAACAGAATCCTGGACCTTCGACGCTCTACTCACGATTAGAGGACTGAAGAATCTCCCTTGGGGTCAAGGAGTGACTCCCTGCTTGGCAGGCACCAAAGAAGCATCTGTCCGGTTCGCATCACTGAAGCTCCTGTCGGACGCCGAAGTCATCGCATCACCAGAGGTGGATTCTCAGACTTCCCGAGGCTACCCTGAGTCCCCAGCAAAGCTGAGGCCCGTGGCTATCGTGGGTGACTTGAGACCGTGACCCCTGGACACCGAGCACATTTGCAAGTGCACCATCTTCTGGGTCTCCCAAGAAGTCGTGCTTTGGGCTCCCAGTAGCCCTAGCCTCCAGCACCACCTGCACCGAAGATCACTGGCCCCCACTCCACGAGTGTCCTGTAAGCCAGCTCCACGTGCGGCGTCACGAGGCTCCTTCGCGGTCGCTAGCCCGTTGGCTAGTAGCCCTTAACGAAGGCCAATCTTTTCTTTACTTGGCAGTCTGGTTGCTCCAGGCCTGCCCTCACTTACCCTCGCTGGGTGAGTTTCCCAGACCTTGCTGGTCTGCATCATCGACGATCTACATCTTACTCGAGACTTGCCGTTGCCAAGGCTTGTTGGGTCCAATCTGGTCGCCGACACCTCTGCACTCGACAGACATCGAGCAGCAGCCCGAATCCTGCTCCTGGTTGCCGACAACGCCTCCCGGACCTCGTGGCTGAAGAGTCAAGACGACCGTCATCGAACCTGAAGCACTCGACATCGGTGGGCATCTGTCCATCACCGCCCCGGTCACTGGCTAGTGACCCAGACTCTGTCCCCTCTGCTTTCAGGTTCTTCAGAACTCCGATCCACTCTTGGATCCACCCGGACACTTTTCTCCTGGTCGCCAGCAGCACTTTGCAGCAGATCGCCATAAGAACCGACGACGAAACCCGACCCCGAAAGGCACCTATGCACCCGGCTTCCTGGGTGAGGTAACACGAGTACTCCGGTGCTTCCGTGGGTAGAGACTCTTCAAAGTCCTAGATCTCAAAGGGTTTTGTCCTAGTCCTCTTTAAGTGTCCCTTTCCTCTATTTTCCCGATCCCGACTTTCTCCATAGAAGTTAACGGCGTATCGCGGTTGTGTATTTACACTGCACGCGTCTCCCGTGGGTCCCCTGTGTCACTACCTTGGGTGGTTCCTTGTGGTCCAAGCACTTCTAGAGGCTCTAGGCCTAGTGTCTAGTTCAGTCGTGGTTCGCATACCACTTTATTGGTATATGGTTTGGTACGCCCCTAGGGCCCAAACGTGTATTTGTGCTATTACTGTGATTTAAGATCTTATAACCTATGTATTTCGAACTCTAGCCTCATAAAGAGACTAGAGGGGTGTGTTTAGTAATAAATACATATATTTTGAATATATACCTGGTGTGGTGCTCTTTCATTTGGTCACTCAAGAGATTATAGACTGGTAAAACAAGCTGCTTTACATTCCTTCAAGACTTAGCCTGAAGGCTGCTCTCCACAGCTACCACTAGGATAGCTTTCAATAAGGTTGTCTTTAACCTACCTACCATAAGAGTCGATTTGGACTGGTGCACGGTGCCCACTATAATTAGTGGACAGCATATGCCAGGCCAACTTCTCACACAGTGGTGTTTGTGTAGTGTAGGAGGTCAGAGTTTTAGGGTTTAGGGTAGTGCAGTGGTCTTTGGGCAGTGTAGGGAGTCGTGCGGGGGTATTGTTTTAGAGTTTAGGGTAGTGCAGTGGTCTTTGGGTAGTGTAGGGGGTTGTGCGGTGGGTAGTGTTTTAGGGATTAGGGTAGTGCATTGGTATTTGGGTAGTGTAGGGGTCATGCTGGGGGTAGTGTTTTAGGGTTTAGGGCAGTGCAGTGGTGTTCAGGTAGTGTAGGGGGTCGTGTTGGGGTGAGTGTTTTAGGGTTTAGGGCAGTGCAGTGGTGTTCGGGTAGTGTAGGGGGTCGTGCTGGGGGTGAGTGTTTCAGGGTTTAGGGCAGTGCAGTCGTGTTCGGGTAGTGTAGGGGTCGTGCTGGGGGGAGTATTTTAGGGTTTAGGGTAGTGCAGTGGTGTTCGGGTAGTGTAGGGGTCATGATGGGGGTGGTGTTCTAGGGTTTAGGGCAGTGCAGTGGTGTTCGGGCAGTGTAGGGGGTCTTGCTGGGGGTGGTGTTTCAGGGTTTAGGGCAGTGCAGTGGTGTTCGGGCAGTGTAGGGGGTCGTGCTGGGGGTGGTGTTTCAGGGTTTAGGCAGTGCAGTGGTGTTCGGGCAGTGTAGGGGGTCGTGCAGGGGTGGTGTTTCAGGGTTTAGGGCAGTGGTGTTCGGGCAGTGTAGGGGGTCATGCTGGGGGTGGTGTTTCAGGGTTTGGGGCAGTGCAGTGGTGTTCGAGCAGTGAAGGGGTCATGCTGGGGGTGGTGTTTCAGGGTTTAGGGCAGTGCAGTGGTGTTCGGGCAGTGTAGGGGGCGGTGCAGGGGTGGTGTTTCAGGGTTTAGGGCAGTGCAGTGGTGTTCGGGCAGTGTAGGGGTCATGCTGGGGCTGGTGTTTCAGGGTTTAGGGCAGTGCAGTGGTGTTCGGGCAGTGTAGGGGGTCGTGCTGGGGCTGGTGTT
Organism: Calotriton arnoldi; assembly: GCA_963921515.1. NCBI lineage: Eukaryota > Metazoa > Chordata > Amphibia > Caudata > Salamandridae > Calotriton > Calotriton arnoldi. The sequence goes on from CAWUFW010017384.1 coordinate 253,766, forward strand.
TCAGGGTTTTGGGCAGAGCAGTGGTGTTCGGGCAGTGTAGGGGGTCGTGCTGGGGTGGTGTTTCAGGATTTAGGGCAGTGCAGTGGTGTTCGAGCAGTGTAGGGGGTCTTGCTGGGGGTGGTGTTTCAGGGTTTAGGGCAGTGCAGTCGTGTTCGGGTAGTGTAGGGGGTCGTGCTGGGGGTAGTATTTTAGGGTTTAGGGTAGTGCAGTGGTGTTTGGGTAGTGTAGGGGGTCATGCTGGGGGTAGTGTTCTAGGGTTTAGGGCAGTGCAGTGGTGTTCGGGCAGTGTAGGGGGTCTTGCTGGGGGTGGTGTTTCAGGGTTTAGGGCAGTGCAGTGGTGTTCGGGCAGTGTAGGGGTCGTGCAGGGGGTGGTGTTTCAGGGTTTAGGGCAGTGCAGTGGTGTTCGGGCAGTGTAGGGGTCGTGCAGGGGTGGTGTTTCAGGGTTTAGGGCAGTGGTGTTCGGGCAGTGTATGGGGTCATGCTGGGGGTGGTGTTTCAGGGTTTGGGGCAGTGCAGTGGTATTCGAGCATTAAAGGGGGTCATGCTGGGGGTGGTGTTTCAGAGTCTAGGGCAATGCAGTGTTGTTCGGGCAGTGTAGGTGGTCTTGCTGGGGCTGGTGTTTCAGGGTTTAGGGCAGTGCAGTGGTGTTCGGGCAGTGTAGGGGGTTGTGCTGGGGGTGGTGTTTCAGGGTTTAGGGCAGTGCAGTGGTGTTCGGGCAGTGTAGGGGGTCGTGCTGGGGGTGGTGTTTCAGGGTTTAGGGCAGTGCAGTTGTGTTTGGGCAGTGTAGGGGGTCGTGCTGGGGGTAGATTTCAGGGTTTAGGGTAGTGCAGTGGTGTTTGGGTAGTGTAGGGAGTCGTGCTGGGGGTAGTGTTTTAGGGTTTAGGGCAGTGCAGTCGTGTTCGGGTAGTGTAGGGGTCGTGCTGGGGGAAGTATTTTAGGGTTTAGGGTAGTGCAGTGGTGTTCGGGCAGTGTAGGGGGTCATGCTGGGGGTAGTGTTTCTAGGGTTTAGGGCAGTGCAGTGGTGTTCGGGCAGTGTAGGGGGTCTTGCTGGGGGTGGTGTTTCAGGGTTTAGGGCAGTGCAGTGGTGTTCGGGCAGTGTAGGGGGTTGTGCAGGGGTGGTGTTTCAGTGTTTAGGGCAGTGCAGTGGTGTTCGGGCAGTGTAGGGGGTCGTGCAGGGGTGGTGTTTCAGGGTTTAGGGCAGTGGTGTTCGGGCAGTGTAGGGGGTCATGCTGGGGGTGGTGTTTCAGGGTTTGGGGCAGTGCAGTGGTGTTCGAGCAGTAAAGGGGGTCATGCTGGGGGTGGTGTTTCAGGGTTTAGGGCAGTGCAGTGGTGTTCGGGCAGTGTAGGGGCGGTGCAGGGGTGGTGTTTCAGGGTTTAGGGCAGTGCAGTGGTGTTCGGGCAGTGTAGGGGGTGGTGCAGGGGGTGGTGTTTCAGGGTTTAGGGTAGTGCAGTGGTGTTCGGGCAGTGTAGGGGGTCGTGCAGGGGGTGGTGTTTCAGGGTTTAGGGCAGTGCAGTGGTGTTCGGGCAGTGTAGGGGGCGGTGCAGGGGGTGGTGTTTCAGGGTTTAGGGCAGTACAGTGGTGTTCGAGCAGTAAAGGGGGTCATGCTGGGGGTGGTGTTTCAGGGTTTAGGGCAGTGCAGTGGTGTTCGGGCATTGTAGGGGGTGGTGCTGGGGCTGGTGTTTCAGGGTTTAGGGCAGTGCAGTGGTGTTCGGGCAGTGTAGGGGGTCGTGCTGGGGCTGGTGTTTCAGGGTTTAGGGCAGTGCAGTGGTGTTCGGGCAGTGTAGGGGGTCGTGCTGGGGCTGGTGTTTCAGGGTTTAGGGCAGTGCAGTGGTGTTCGGGCAGTGTAGGGGTCATGCTGGGGCTGGTGTTTCAGGGTTTAGGGCAGTGCAGTGGTGTTCGGGCAGTGTAGGGGGTCTTGCTGGGGCTGGTGTTTCAGAGTCTAGGGCAATGCAGTGGTGTTTGGGCAGTGTACGTGGTCTTGCTGGGGCTGGTGTTTCAGGGTTTAGGGCAGTGCAGTGGTGTTCGGGCAGTGTAGGGGGTCATGCTGGGGCTGGTGTTTCAGGGTTTAGGGCAGTGCAGTGGTGTTCGGGCAGTGTAGGGGGTCGTGCTGGGGCTTGTGTTTCAGGGTTTAGGGCAGAGCAATGGTGCTCAGTGTAGGAGAGTAGGATCTGCTTCACATGGGTACCCCCTCTTTTTGCTGATGCTTCACTGGTTTTCGACATTAGTCTGGCTGGGGCCCTGCTATTCAGAACCCCAGCCTAGCTGTTTCCTCTTTAAAAGGGTCTCCATGTGCCTTAGGCACATCACTGATTGGGATCTGGGGTGCCCTTGTAAGTCCCTAGTATATGGTATACTATGTACCAAGGGCATAGGTACCTCAGAGGCCTGCCAGGGGCTGCAGCATATATTATGCCACCCCTGGGAGGCCATCCAAACTGACACCACAGGTCTGCTACTGCAGCCTGGGTAAGGTGGTGCATGCACCCCTTACTGTGGTATAGGTTACCTATATCACTAAAAGCATACACACATATAAACCTATAAGTCACTCCTAAGGCAGGCCTTATCAATCCTAAAGGCAGAGTGCATGGTTCCTATGTGAGAGGGTGCCCCTGCATGAGCAGGGCCCCTCTGCAGCGTTCGGAGACCATCTCTGATGCTGTTTGTAGTGCAGCCTGACCATATACTCTTAAGCGCATTATATCCTCGCGGTAAAATGCTAACTTTGGAATGGCTGCACCTAAACATGTCGTGTTTGGTGTCAAACATCTTGGAATACTACCCCCCGCCAATCCTGGCGGCGGGGGTAGCATTCCACCCTTCTAGAGGGAAAGGCATGTTAACTCTGACAAGTCCGGTAACTTCTTTCCAGAGCCCTGGCATCACAAAATGGATGCTGCTGCCACAGACACGAGTCTGGCCTCCTGCTGCTGGATGAAACTCCGGCAGGGGAGGCCTGGACAATAGGTTTCCTGTCCCAGGGAGGTGTGACCACCTCCCCAGACAGGACAATGTGTATTGGGGCTGGGCGGGAGCACTTTCGGGTGCTTTGAAGTCCTGCACTGGGGGCACATTTGGTGTCCCTGTGCATACCCCAGTTCAAACCGGATCAGGGCTTGCAGCCCCTGCTTTGGCATGAACTGGACAAAGGGAAAGGGGTGTAGCCACCCCTCTGCCCTGACCCACCCATAGGTGGGGCCACAGAGTAGTCCATCCCCTATTTTTAGAATAAAGGTAGGAACCCAGTCCTTAGGACTTTAGATTATACCTGGACGAAACTCTGAAACTGAATCCTGGACCTTCGACGCTCTACTCACGATTAGAGGACTGAAGAATCTCCCTTGGGGTCAAGGAGTGACTCCCCTGCTTGGCAGGCACCAAAGAAGCATCTGTCCGGTTCGCATTACTGAAGCTCCCGTCGGACGCCGAAGTCATCGCATCACCAGAGGTGGATTCTCAGACTTCTCCGAGGCTACCCTGAGTCCCCAGCAAAGCTGAGGCCCGTGGCTATCGTGGGTGACTTGAGACCGTGACCCCTGGACACCGAGCACACTTGCAAGTACACCATCTTCTGGGTCACCCAAGAAGTCGTGCTTTGGGCTTTGAATAGCCCTAGCCTCCAGCACCACCTGCACCGAAGATCACTGGCCCCCACTCCACGAGTGTCCTGTAAGCCAGCTCCACGTGCGGCGTCACGAGGCTCCTTCGCGGTCGCTAGCCCGTTGGCTAGTAGCCCTTAACGAAGGCCAATCTTTTCTTTACTTGGCATCCTGGTTGCTCCAGGCCTGCCCTCACTTACCCTCACTGGGTGAGTTCCCCAGACCTTGCTGGTCTGCATCATCGATGATCTACATCTTACTCGAGACTTGCCGTTGCCAAGGCTTGTTGGGTCCAATCCGGTCGCCGACACCTCAGCACTCGACAGACATCGAGCAACAGCCCGAATCCTGCTCCTGGTCGCCGACAACGCCTCCCGGACCTCGTGGCTGAAGAGTCAAGACGACCGTCACCGCACCTGAAGCACTCGACATCGGTGGGCATCTGTCCATCGCCTTCCTGGTCACTGGCTAGTGACCCAGACTCTGTCCCCTCTGCTTTCAGGTTCTTCAGAACTCCGATCCACTCTTGGATCCACCCGGACACTTTTCTCCTGGTCGCCAGCAGCACTTTGCAGCAGATCGCCATACGAAACGACGACGAAACCCGACCCCGAAAGGCACCTATGCACCCGGCTTCCCTGGGTGAGGTAACACGAGTACTCCGGTGCTCCCGTGGGTAGAGACTCTTCAAAGTCCTAGATCTCAAAGGGTTTTGTCCTAGTCCTCTTTTAAGTGTCCCTTTCCTCTATTTTCCCGATCCCGACTTTCTCCATAGAAGTTAACGGCGTATCGCGGTTGTGTATTTACACTGCACGCGTCTCCCGTGGGTCCCCTGTGTCACTACCTTGGGTGGTTCCTTGTGGTCCAAGCACTTCTAGAGGCTCTAGGCCTAGTGTCTAGTTCAGTCGTGGTTCGCATACCACTTTATTGGTATATGGTTTGGTACGCCCCTAGGGCCCAAACGTGTATTTGTGCTATTACTGTGATTTAAGATCTTATAACCTATGTACTTCGAACTCTAGCCTCATAAAGAGACTAGAGGGGTGTGTTTAGTAATAAATACATATATTTTGAATATATACCTGGTGTGGTGCTCTTTCATTTGGTCACTCAAGAGATTATAGACTGGTAAAACAAGCTGCTTTACATTCCTTCAAGACTTAGCCTGAAGGCTGCTCTCCATAGCTACCACTAGGATAGCTTTCAATAAGGTTGTCTTTAACCTATCTACCATAAGAGTCGATTTGGACTGGTGCAAGGTGCCCACTATAATTAGTGGACAGCATATGCCAGGCCAACTTCTCACATTGGTGTGCAGCGTGTGGGATTCCAGCTTGCTATTGTTTTACCAGATAATCTCAATTGAATTGATCAACTGAAAACCACTAAAGGTACCTAAGGTACATATAATTTAAGCTTAGAATAACAGTAAGTTCTACTGAACTTAGAGTTGTGTGTTAAGGGATAGCACAACCCTTTCTACAACTCAAGAGAGTTTAGTAGGCCACACTAGAGTAGGTAGTGCATACACCACACCACACTAGTAATGTCTTTAAAAGCAGGATCCAAAGATTCCTTGCAGGAAGCCATTGAGCTTCCACCCTCCAAGTATGATACACTCCAATTCTTGGAATTGAGAGCTTTATGTAACGTGAGGAAATTAAGGACAGGCCAAAGTCCCACCACCCAACACCTCAAGGAGTTGTTGGTGGCTTATGATCTTAGTAAGTCCTCAGAGACTGAAGGGGTAGGAGCAGAGGGTGGGCCAGCAGATGAGGAAGGGGCCAGGGGTACCACTACCCCCAGCCCCCTCTGAAACTGACCAGGAGGGTGACAATGACCCTGACCTGGAAAACCCAATCCCTTCTGGGGAAGATGAAGATGAGGATCTAGAGAACCACACCTTTGTCCCCCAGGAAGGATTATGAGTGTGCTCAGAAAGTCTAGGTCTCCTTCTCAGGAGTCTAACCACTCTGGCACCTCAATAGGGAGCTCTGTTTCTTCTCACAGGAGGGAATCCTCTCATGAGAGAAGAAAGAGACTGGTCCAGTATGAGGAAACTCAACTAGAGATCAGGAAGAAGCAATTGGCTTTAGATAGAGAATCCCTAGATCTCCTTAGAGAGAGAAGAAAGTTGGGACTAGAGTCCCATGGTGGCAGCCATGTCCCTAGAGATAGGGAAAGGTCCTATGACCATAGGAACCTGAGCAAGATTGTCCCTCCCTACCAGAGTGGGGATGATATCCACAAATGGATAACTGCTTTAGAGAGGGCCTGTAAAGTACAGAAGGTCCCTCAGGAGCAGTGGGCAGCAATCTTGTGGCTCTCCTTTGCTGACAAAGGTAGAGACAAGCTCCTCACTGTTAGAGAGGAGGATGCTGACAATTACAAGGTCTTGAAGAGTGCTCTTATTGATGGGTTTGGCCTAACCACTGAACAGTACAGGTTGAAGTTCAGAGACACCCAAAAGCACAGACTCAAGACTGGGTAGACTATGTGGATTGTTCTGCCAAGGCTCTGGAAGGCTGGTTGATGGGCAGTAAGGTGTGTGACTTCTCAGGATTGTATAATCTGATAATGAGGGAGCAGATTCTTAATAACTGTCAAAATCAGCTGTTGCATCAGTACCTGGTTGACTCTGATCTGACCTCTCCCCAAGAATTGGGAAAGAAGGCAGACAAATGGGTCAGAACCAGGGTGAAGCAGAAGGTACAGAACCAAGGTGGGGAAACCAAGAAGCAAGATGCTAAGAACTCTGACAAGGGTGGGGAGAAGGGTAAAGATCAAAAGTCTTCATCAGGCCCCCAAAAATCTTCTTCTGGTGGGGATTCCCAGTCTACCAAGGGTAAAGGCCAAAGAAAACCATGGTGCAAGGTCTGTAAGCAAAAGACCCACTGGACCAGTGATTGCACCAAGTCCAAAGACTCCAGTCCAGCACCCACCAATGCCCCTAAGGCACCTGTTCCCCCTAGTACAGTTGGTGGAAGTGCTCCAGCAAAGGGTTTAGTAGGGTTCACCCTGGGAACTGAGTTGGGCTCTGACCTAGTTAGAGAACTGACTCAGGCTGTGTTAGTCTGTGATGGAGGCATGGATGTGCCCTCCTCTATGAGTCCCAGTAATCTGGGCAAGTACAGACAACAGCCTTTAATCAATGGACGAGAGGCTTTGGCATTTAGGGACACAGGGGCAAGTGTCACAATGGTGACACAAGACCTTGTGCTACCTGGGCAAGTTATGCTTGGTGAAATGTACCAAGTGACCAATGCTAGCAATGTCAGAACAGACCATACTCTGGCAGTTGTTAACTTCTCCTGGGGAGGGGTAACTGGCCTTAAGAAGGTTGTGGTGAGTGCAAACCTACCAGTCGAATGCTTGCTTGGCAATGACTTAGAGACTTCTGCTTGGGCAGAAGTGGAGCTCAGGACCCATGCAGAAATGCTGGGGATCCCTGCAGATGTGTTTGCTGTGACCAGGTCACAAGCCAAAATGTCTAGCACTGAACAGGCCTTGGATTCTGGAAGAATGGACCAAGTGCCTTCCAAGAGGAGGAGTAGTAGGGTTAAGGCAGTGCCTTCCCCTTGGCTCAGGAGGAAGATCAGTCCCTTGAGGGGGATGATCTCAGCCCTGAAGAAGGAACTGTCCCAGAGGAACTTGAACCTGACCAGGTTGAGTTCTTGGGGACAGGGGGACCTTCTAGGGCAGATCTGAGCCAGGAGCAGCAGAGCTGCCCCTCCCTTGAACCCCTCAGACAGCAAGCTGCTGCTGAGGCTGCTGGGAAAGCTAGTGGTCCCCATACAGTGTATTGGGATGATGGACTCCTGTACTCAGAGAGTAGAGACCCCAAGCCTGGTGCTACCAGGAGGTTGGTAATACCTTTGAAGTTCAGGGGCTTCCTATTGACCCTAGCCCATGATATTCCCTTAGCAGGACACCTGGGCCAGAACAAGACTTGGGACAGAATTGTCCCTCACTTTCACTGGCCCCACATGTCTGAAGACAGTAAGGAGTTTTGTCGCTCCTGTGTAACCTGCCAAGCCAGTGGCAAAGCAGGTGGCACTACAAAGGCCCCCCTGATACCACTACCTGTGGTGGGGGTTGTAGGAGAGTAGGATCTGCTTCACAGGGGTACCCCCACTTTTTGCTGATACTTCACTGGTTTTCGACATTAGTCTGGCTGGGGCCCTGCTATTCAGAACCCCAGCCTAGCTGCTTCCTCTTTAAAAGGGTCTCCATGTGCCTTAGGCACATCACTGATTGGGATCTGGAGTGCCCTTGTAAGTCCCTAATATATGGTATACTATGTACCAAGGGCATAGGTACCTCAGAGGCCTGCCAGGGGCTGCAGCATGTATTATGCCACCCTGGTAGGCCATCCAAACTGACACCACAGGTCTGCTACTGCAGCCTGGGTAAGGTGGTGCATGCACCCTTGCTGTGGTATAGGTTACCTATATCACTAAAAGCATACACACATATAAACCTATAAGTCACTCCTAAGGCAGGCCTTATCAATCCTAAAGGCAGAGTGCATGGTTCCTATGTGAGAGGGTGCCCCTGCATGAGCAGGGCCCCTCTGCAGCGTTCGGAGACCATCTCTGATGCTGTTTGTAGTGCAGCCTGACCATATACTCTTAAACGCATTATATCCTCGCGGTAAAATGCTAACTATGGAATGGCTGCACCTAAACATGTCGTGTTTGGTGTCAAACATCTTGGAATACTACCCCCCGCCAATCCTGGCGGCGGGGGTAGCATTCCACCCTTCTAGAGGGAAAGGCATGTTAACTCTGACTAGTCCGGTAGCTTCTTTCCAGAGCCCTGGCATCACAAAATGGATGCTGCTGCCACAGACACGAGTCTGGCCTCCTGCTGCTGGACGAAACTCCGGCAGGGAGGCCTGGACAATAGGTTTCCTGTCCCAGGGAGGTGTGACCACCTCCCCAGACAGGACAATGTGTATTGGGGCTGGGCGGGAGCACTTTCGGGTGCTTTGAAGTCCTGCACTGGGGGCACATTTGGTGTCCCTGTGCATACCCCAGTTCAAACCGGATCAGGGGCTTGCAGCCCCTGCTTTGTGCGCGAACTGGACAAAGGGAAAGGGGTGTAGCCACCCCTCTGCCCTGACCCACCCATAGGTGGGGCCACAGAGTAGTCCATCCCTATTTTTAGAATAAAGGTAGGAACCCAGTCCTTAGGACTTTAGATATACCTGGACGAAACTCTGAAACAGAATCCTGGACCTTCGACGCTCTACTCACGATTAGAGGACTGAAGAATCTCCCTTGGGGTCAAGGAGTGACTCCCTGCTTGGCAGGCACCAAAGAAGCATCTGTCCGGTTCGCATCACTGAAGCTCCCGTCGGACGCCGAAGTCATCGCATCACCAGAGGTAGATTCTCAGACTTCCCCGAGGCTACCCTGAGTCCCCAGAAAAGCTGAGGCCCGTGGCTATCGTGGGTGACTTGAGACCGTGACCCCTGGACACCGAGCACATTTGCAAGTGCACCATCTTCTGGGTCTCCCAAGAAGTCGTGCTTTGGGCTCCGAGTAGCCCTAGCCTCCAGCACCACCTGCACCGAAGATCACTGGCCCCTACTCCACGAGTGTCCTGTAAGCCAGCTCCACGTGCGGCGTCACGAGGCTCGCTTCGCGGTCGCTAGCCCGTTGGCTAGTAGCCCTTAACGAAGGCCAATCTTTTCTTTACTTGGCAGTCTGGTTGCTCCAGGCCTGCCCTCACTTACCCTCGCTGGGTGAGTTCCCAGACCTTGCTGGTCTGCATCATCGACGATCTACATCTTACTCGAGACTTGCCGTTGCCAAGGCTTGTTGGGTCGAATCTGGTCGCCGATACCTCTGCACTCGACAGACATCGAGCAGCAGCCCGAATCCTGCTCCTGGTCGCCGACAACGCCTCCCGGACCTCGTGGCTGAAGAGTCAAGACGACCGTCATCGAACCTGAAGCACTCGACATCGGTGGGCATCTGTCCATCACCTCCTGGTCACTGGCTAGTGACCCAGACTCTGTCCCCTCTGCTTTCAGGTTCTTCAGAACTCCGATCCACTCTTGGATCCACCCGGACCCTTTTCTCCTGGTCGCCAGCAGCACTTTGCAGCAGATCGCCATAAGAACCGACGACGAAACCCGACCCCGAAGGCACCTATGCACCCGGCTTCCCTGGGTGAGGTAACACGAGTACTCCGGTGCTCCCGTGGGTAGAGACTCTTCAAAGTCCTAGATCTCAAAGGGTTTTGTCCTAGTCCTCTTTAAAGTGTCCCTTTCCTCTATTTTCCCGATCCCGACTTTCTCCATAGAAGTTAACGGCGTATCGCGGTTGTGTATTTACACTGCACGCGTCTCCCGTGGGTCCCCTGTGTCACTACCTTGGGTGGTTCCTTGTGGTCCAAGCACTTCTAGAGGCTCTAGGCCTAGTGTCTAGTTCAGTCGTGGTTCGCATACCACTTTATTGGTATATGGTTTGGTACGCCCCTAGGGCCCAAACGTGTATTTGTGCTATTACTGTGATTTAAGATCTTATAACCTATGTACTTCGAACTCTAGCCTCATAAAGAGACTAGAGGGGTGTGTTTAGTAATAAATACATATATTTTGAATATATACCTGGTGTGGTGCTCTTTCATTTGGTCACTCAAGAGATTATAGACTGGTAAAACAAGCTGCTTTACATTCCTTCAAGACTTAGCCTGAAGGCTGCTCTCCCATAGCTACCACTAGGATAGCTTTCAATAAGGTTGTCTTTAACCTACCTACCATAAGAGTCGATTTGGACTGGTGCAAGGTGCCCACTATAATTAGTGGACAGCATATGCCAGGCCAACTTCTCAAATTGGTGTGCAGCGTGTGGGATTCCAGCTTGCTATTGTTTTACCAGATAATCTCAATTGAATTGATCAACTGAAAACCACTAAAGGTACCTAAGGTACATATAATTTAAGCTTAGAATATCAGTAAGTTCTACTGAACTTAGAGTTGTGTGTGAAGGGATAGCACAACCCTTTCTACAACTCACAATACGTAACTGAACGAAGCATAC